>JARACY010004410.1:0-27041 GCA_029255725.1 Scrobipalpa atriplicella | reverse complement strand
GTATAAGTTTTGAGATTTTCGCGGTTGTTCACTACAGTTAAGACTGTTATTTTGAACGGGATTATATTTATTGTTACCTCGATATTTCAGAGCAGTTTCATGCTCCATGATCATGATATCGAGGTAAAAATAAATATAATCGCGGTAATAATCCCGTTTAAAATAACAGTCTAATTGTAGTTTTCTGTATTTCTGAAGCATAAAAATTATGTTTCTTTTGGTGAAAATAAAAACAGTGACTGACTTATCCAGAGATGTAGTCAGCAGCACCGAATATTTAGAGACCTAATTCAACAGTATGGATTAATTCAAAGTCATTGTTTCTGTGAGACTGTAATGTAACCCATAACCTCCACTCCTGATCTAATCCGGCTCAAACCACTGGACGGCGGGAGCAGTGTTTTGATTGGTTATCTTATCTATCACTAGCTATATCACTTACGTTATAGTTATAGTTATAACCGGGCACTAGTCCGGGGAAACCCGGCACTGAGTCCTCTAGTTTGGACACGGCAGCGCGGCAGTCCTTGCACCAGCCCATTCGTACGTTATTCAGACGGGACTCCTTGTCCGACAGCGAATTGTCCCTGAAAAAAAATTATATTAATTTTACATAATTTATAACGGGTTTCATTTACAGACACCAGTGGCAATGGGCAGGGTCGACAATGCAGCAAGTTTATTTAAAATCCTAAAGACTTTCTCTGTCAATACCTGCAGGATTATTAAGATTTAAACTCAATACAACTAGTAACAAGTAACGGGTTGCTACCTCTTGCACATCGAAAACCCATTGTAATTCAAGCTCATTCAATTAACCATTAACTGGCAGTCCTGTCCAGCCTATCAAGCCCGATGGTGTAGTGTAGTAGATAGGGCTGCTGCCCCCTGTGCAAGAGATTGTGGTTCGAATCCCACCACGTGTTTTTCGATTTCCGAATTTTATATGTAAGATTATCCGGCGCTTTTACGGTGAAAGAAAACATCGTGAGGAAACCTGAACACACCACCGAAGAAATTAAATGCTTGTGCGTGAAGTCGACCACTCCATACTGGGCCCACGTGGTCAACTAAGGCCCGAACTTCCTATTCGTGGGTAGGCTCGTGCCCCTCTGTGGGAACTTATATGAGCTGATGATGAATTAGCTAGCTGATACTTACCCTCCAACAGAAGAAGTGGACCCCATGAGCAGACTGATGCTGTTCTTGAGCGTGTCCCTTAGAGGTGTCAGCGGGTTGCAAGCCCCCGGCACGTTCAACTCGTCACTATTGCTCAAGTGTACGTTTGATCCTAAGCACGATCGTAGGACTTCTTCGTTGAGTAGTGTCGTGGTGTCTTTGCCGTCTTCGGCGCTTGTTCCCTTAGTGTTGCATGAAGACTGGCTCGCTTTTGGTGGCATTTCGCTAAGTGACATGTCGAACACCTGTTTTAGAAATAATTTATAAAGGTGAAGGTTTAAGGTCTAAGGATTTATAAAGTAAAAATATTTTAAGGTGAACTGTTTCAACCTGTTTCTGTGTCTGAAATGTTACGAAATGCTTATAAATGTTTGTGCTTTACGATCAATAGAGGCCCTACGCTATGGCCAAATTAAAATGTGTATTCCTGTACAAAGTTTTAAAGGTACGAGTAACTGTGTGTCATCCCGTCATCGCATGTATAAAATTCTTGTGGGCTACATCTATAAACTAAACCCTCAAGGCCATTCAAACAGTATGTTCGTATAGGAAAGCGGTTGTTATGTTTACGTTTATTTTATCTTTCCCGGTGTAGCACGCATGATTCGTAATGCTTATATTAGTTCGATTTAACATTGAAACGTGCAAAAACTGCAGTTCTTTGGGAACATTCCATAACATTCCTATCGCTGTACCGTTGACGCAAAAACCGAGAAGGGCTTTAGATAAAGTATGCACAATGTTCTGGGTGCTTGACTTTGCATATTATGTGTTCAGTGGTGCATTGTCGCGTTATCAAAATAGATTCGAAAACAATTAGTTAATTTTAGGAATGGTAAAATGAAATCTTTACCAAATTGCTTTATTGCAGCTAGCGACTTGATAGATCCCTTGTGATCCTTGAAATCCTCTGGCATGATATGATAACCGTCTTAAATTGAAATGACAAAATGTAAAATAGTACAAGAGAATCGCCTCATAAATCGAGTTTCCTTTGGTTTGTTTAGGGCGTGAGCTTTGTTTAGCGTCAAAGGGCGCGTCAGACGTGCGAGTGGATCTACGGCCGATCAGCTCGCAACCTTTCTCGATCGACCGCTTTTGGTAGTGCCTAGGTATATTTCTACCGATTTCGGTAGTCCCTATATCTTTACCTCTTTAGGTAGTCCTTATATCCCTGTTGAACCAAGGCGCCGGTCTCCCTGGAGTTCTCCCGGCTGTCTCTCTTGGAGAAGTCTGACGGTTGATTGATGACAGTGGCAAACTTGTTAGTAACCGTAGTTTTGCTCGGCTCGCGGCCTTATACCACCACCACTTTAAACAGTCCCTATGATTGTACCGCTTTAGGTATACCATATATCTCTACCTCTTTAGGTACCTAGTCCCTATATCCCTACCTGTTCAACCAAGGCGCCGGTTTCCCTGCTGTTCTCCCGGCTGTCCCTCTTGGATGAGTCTGACGGCTGCTTGATGGTGGTGGCAGACTTGTTAGTAATCGCTGTCTTGCTCGGCTCGCGACCTTTTTCATTTAACCGCTTTTGGTAGTCTCCGCCCTTGTATCCCGCTGTCGATAGACCGCCTTTCTTTTTTCTTGAATCTAGACACTAGAACAGAATAAAATAACAAAACAATGATAGTAATGTGGGACGCGAGACTTATGGCATTCTTTACAGGAGGGGTAAAAGTAGTCTATAGTCGTACAAGGCTCCGACACCCTCTATAGAGGCTCTATAGAGGGTGTCGGAGCTGTTTTGAAACAGATGCAAACTGATGGATGTGAAAAACCTGTAGCTTACTTCTCTAAAAAGCTAAACGAAGCCCAAAAAAGCTCCTGTCAATGTCACCCAAGCGCCAAAAGATCCTTGTACGACTGTACGTTACTTATGTTATGGTTAATGTAGATTTTGACGTGACATCATCGATGACGCAATGTTCCGTTACGCGAGTGAAAGACACGATCGGCTTGAGAGTTCGGTTTGCGGCGAATGTTTTGTTATGAAGTTGTCACGTTAAACTATCGTCTGTAAATCGACTTTACAGACAACCAATTTTTTTCTTTTTAGTTAATTCGTAATAATGTGTAGCTTTAGCTTACCTCTGAACTTTCACTGATATTTTGAATACTGCGCGAGGTGTAACTTTTGGCGTCATCAAAGTTATCATCTTTTTCATATCCGTAGTGATAGAACCTGTAAATATAAATTATACAATAATTCCCAATCAAAAGGAATAATCTCTGAAAAGAAGTGCGTGCTGGGATACCTAATTTGCTTACCTTATAAGAGCCCTAGACGCATAAACCGTAGGATGTAACGTAAGTGAAGGATTCAAATACACTCTATTTAGATTGACCCCCCTCGTGTCTGTCCGATAATGGCCCCTGGCCACCCCATCAGGGTTTAAAAATGGAATCATCTTGAACACATAGATCTTGCGGAGTTGGGTGGCTATGGGGTCGCTCCGGTTGAGGAGTAAGTTCAGGAAGCCGTTGAAGACGAAGCTCGATGGCGTCTCGCCGGGGTGGACTCGCGCTGATACGAATATCACCTGAAATGTAGTACAGAGTTTAGGTCGTGAAGTACAGGCGTTAATGGTCTCGTAACCAGAACTTTCCAACTCGGTGCTAGAAAAAACTACGTCAAAGTCTTTTTATTCAAAAACACATTTCAAAAATAAATTATAGGTGTTGGCAAATTAGTTAAGTTACTAAATCTACTATTTCAATATGTTCTTATATCTAATAGCTAAAACTTATTTTAGAAACAAGATTTTCTATTAAAAGACATGAAACTTTGACGTAGTTTTTTCTAGCACCGAGTTGGAAATACTTATAAATACATACAGAAGTTCTTATCTTAATATTTATGACATTGATTCAGCTCTATTTTTGCGGTATAGTTGTTTTATCTCACGACTGCCGCTTTGCCATACTTTTGTGTGTAAATGTGTACCTAAATATATACCTTCCTGCCTCTTTTAGATTTGGTTTGGTTAGGACAATGTAGACAGATTGATTGGCCCAATTCAACTATCAAGAGACCCAAGCAAGAGACAGATGAAACTGATCCTATTTGGGGTAGGTAGAACATCAAAAAATTATCGTGCGTTGTTTTGGGGGTATATTCAGATAATTTCAAGAGAGCCAACCTTTTTATTGTGGAACTTGAAGGGCCGCTCACGTCTCTCGGGGAATAAGTTTTTGAGCCTTTCCTCTCGTTCATTTGTGATTCCGTGGTGTGATGATATCGTTAACAAGTCGACGCGTCGGCCTATAAACAATCGCCATAGATTATGATCCATTTCAACTTTTGATAAATCTAACTCTAGCCCATACATATATACATAATATTGCTATAGTGACAGGTTATCAGCCCATCGTCTAAATTACAATACTGAAACCCTCAAGTCCCTTAGCTGATTTTTACAGCATGCCTGGGAGGAGATGCAGCTGGCACATTCTATGTTTTCCTATCACTCCCAGTCCAGCATGGAAGTACGAAATAAAGATAGAAGAACTAAAGCCCACCCAGTGCATTGACTGTTTCTTTGTGTTGCTTGGTAAGAATGGCACTACGCCAATGTATAACTCCTTCTGCGGGTATCGTAAAAGCCGTATTAGGAATAAATCCGTGGCAGATGCTTTTCCAGCTATATTTTTTCACAGCGAGTTTGTATTGAACAAAAAATTGCATGTTACAATGACTATTTGCAACTCGAAGCTTACCTTCAAGCGAATAAATAAGGATCTCGCGATAGTAATAAATATCGTCTGGCGACTGCGGCGGCGGTAGAGGCAGCATCTTCATGTCGATAGAGTTGAGCGCGATCTGCAGCTCCGCGAACGAGAAGGGATACGTGAACGCGAAGAACGTGGTCGCTTTGTTGTTTTCCGATGTCCGGTACTTGAAACTCAACGTGAAGGCGTTGTCGTCCGTCTAAGGGAAAATAGAAAGTTAAATATTATTGTACAAATTCGCACAGCGCCATATGTTATCGACATACAAGTAGGTACACCTCCAGATTATTTCCCGTATTATTGATTCTAGTCTGTGCCTTCCCAATTCCCTTCACTTTATCAGGAAAATCGGGTACTTAAACGTGTCTTATATCGAAATATAATATAGTGGTACGTACGGTCGCGGTCAGCGACTGCTCTGATCCGTAACAGATTTTTATTACTAAAAAGCAAGTTGTCCTACATTAGCTTCATACGCGAGATTTTTCATTCTACAAAGAAATTTTAAAGGATTGTTTAGATACTTTAGATTAGACCATAAAACCAAACCACTTTCTCTATGGAACATCGAAATACAGAGTGTAAAAAAAAGTACTACGTTCCTTCAAACCACGTAATATATTAGTGATATACCTATACAACACATTAAATAAATTAAATATAAATATTATAATTAAAATTTTATTAAATTCTTAAAATAAAAACAGGTGTGGCGCCGGCGGCAGAGTAACGCCGTAATGTGCGTTTCTGTTTTACGTACATATTTAATAAAATTAAAATATTTTTATTTATTTTATTTAATGTGTTGTTTGTGTTGTATATCACTTATACGTTACGTGGTTTAAAAAAACGTAGTACTTTTTTTTACACCCTGTATAAAAAAAATTGGTGCTCAAAATTACTAACATCCTGACCACCTTTTGTATGGGATATCTAAACAATGTTTTTTTCATATTTTAACTTATGTTCTTCGAGGAAGTTGTTCAGTTAAGACCTTAAAATTTCTTTGGTGAATCAAAATTTTGCAATTGTTTCTTACATTATGAATTGGGCGATCCCGAATCCTCTCCCACTGCGGTTTGCCAGGTAACGTCCGCGTGACGGGAGCCATCCCCTGCGCGTACATCTTGCCTTGCTTGTTCAGGTTTATCAAGTTCAACCGCACCTACAAGTGGAGTTAAAGAAGTTACTTTTAATTTTAAATATAAGCTGGTGAACATAAGATTTAACTACATTTTTAAAGATAGTAAGTGTTTGCAGGGAGTGTGATAGATGGAAGGACATACAAATGCATTTTTGTTTTAAGTATTTTTATTCCGGTGACTAGAGATGTAGGTGAGCCAAGAGTCTTGTACTAGTTTGGTCTTGGGCCTTGTGAAGTAAAGGCTGCTACACATTATGATGCCGGCACCAGCGGCACGCGCGGCCCGGCGGCATGGCCGGCGACATTGCCGGCGGCGTAGTGTGTAGCAGGCTTTAAAGATTTACATGAGATGAGATAATCTTTAGACAATGAAAGCTGCAGGACAATACTCTGCTCACCCACACAAATATTACTGCTTTATGGGAAGCATGGACTAACTACTCTAGAGAACTGCTAACCACCATACTAGAGAGCGTACCTCGATACTCGATAAAAAGGTCAAAATGCGAGCAATACCTAGATGGCGCTGGCATATTGCTCGAAGAGTCCGTTGTGAATATAGGTCATGAAATTTGCACTGCTAAGTAGCAGTGTACGCAGTTATAAGGAAGGTTATCAGTCCTCTTTGTTTTATTCGTCCATGATGGGAAGGGACAGTTCCTACATTTAAGAATGTGTGAACAAGAAACTAGTAGGCTATGCTAAGTAATTGAATTCAGTTATTATATTAGTTTAAAAATTACTAGATGTAAAATATTATCTTTCAGCAATTCATTGATACAAAACAACAGCTATTTATTACCTATAGAAAGAATATTTTATTATATTATTATTTAGAAAATATTCTTCTCATAGAGTAAATTTAACAACAACATTTATAAGGGAAAATAGGAAAAAAAAAAAAAAAACAACAACATTTACAATAATATTGCTTACAGCTATTAATATTATCAGTATTGGAAATGATTTAAATAACAATAATTACCAATACATTAGGCTCGCTGGCCTGTATTCCAAAATAAAACCAAGTGCGGTTCCCATTTTCAAACTCGGTGCCAGCGCAGTCGGGCCGCGTCCACAGATTGAACTCATGATCCGGTGTTTCTATTGCATTTGATTTCTGGCCCACTAGACTTGGACCTACAACAAAATGCACAACATTTTATGTCTATTTTCAAATAGGAATAGGTTAGTGGGGCATTCCGATAACGATAAGAATTGGCTGTAAAAATTCTAAGAAAATTAACAGCACCTAGTTTAAATTAAAGAATACTGTGTTTTGTATTGAATATAAGGTAAATGTAGAAAATTGGATATAGGTACTTTGGTTCTTTGGTGAAAGAAATAATGGTGAGGTTCATTCAATACCTATAAATAAAAGTAGGTACATTATCTTCAAACTTCAAGGGAACTGAATAGCTATGTTCTTGTGCTATTTTTAATAATGTCATGTCTAACTCAAAATTAAAGGTAAAGGGCGTCTAGTTAGCACATATCGAGGGATACAATACATTGTTGTACTTTGAATTTCTGTGCTGAGAACAATGGTAAAACTGTGAAGGGTAAAACAAAGGGCCCACTTACCTATCAGCTCTGCTGGCACCTTCTCTACATGGCCGAGGTTCCCAGAGTCAAAATTATATATAAAATAAAAACCACCGCACTCTATTACATTGTTTTCCATCACTTACAAATATTTTGGACTACATTATACATACAAAATTCCCGAATATGTAGCCAACTTTAGGAGCTTTTTTGAACACATCTACTTTTTCAATTTGTCCTAGAAAACATTTGAGAGAATCTGTTTATTTGCCAATTTCAAAATGACACGAATTGAGCACCCAAAAAGCCGTACAAAAAGGAGTCTTTAGTGTTTTTCTAAACAAAATTATGTAATTTTGTTGACATCGATCTGAATTGACGTATAACAGCTGATTTGTTTTCTAGATAATCTTTTTAAATTTAAAAATGTCTCCACGTTGATTAATTCACAGTCAAGAGAATTTATTTATTTTGTTGAATTTTTACAGCAAATTTTATTACAAAGATTGCACAGTAAATTCAATTCACTTTTAATGGGAAAGACACTTTGTGTTTGTGCCAATCACGGAGTTCTATTCAAGATGGCTGCTATGCTTGCCTGCCAGTATGAAAAAGAAAATAAAGCTACCCATTCATGAACCTTATTTTTGTTAACGTCTGTGTGCACACCACACTACCGTACAATACAAGCGAGCGACGCGGCGGCGGGCGTCGGCCGTCCGTGGATCGTCGTCCGGCTTCGAGCGATTGAGAAGATTTAACAAAGAGTCTAAAATAAACGCTTTCATTCATTATTTCATCTCCGTATCTTGCTTGCATGCATTATGTCTACCGTACTAAACTAAAGCAAATGGATATGGGGCCTTGGTCTAGTTTGATTTTGTTATTATAGGTAAATGTCGATCCTAAAATTGGAAACTTAGGTACTCACTTTCTATTATACCTGTAGGTACGTACTTATCTCAAAATTGTAAGTTGATGTTTTTGTTCAATTTATCAAAATTTTCCCCGTAGGAATTGCTACATCCCCGTATACGACTTTGGTATACGATATATCGGGCCTAAAAATCGGAACGTTGCACCAAAACTGTTATTCATTCGTCGTGTTACTGATGATGGCCATTGTATATGGTCGAAACGAAAGGTTAATTAATGCCTCCGTCAAACCCACAAGTGAGTAGCCGATTATATTTTATAAGTGTAAGGGTCATTTAAAAAAGTACGAACTGTGTATATTGCTATAGTGATAGGTTGTCAGCCTTTCGCCTAAATTAAACTACATTAAACTAAAAACCTCGAATCCCTGTGCTGGTTTTTACAGTGTGTTTGTGTCTATCGCTCTATGTTTTTCTATCGCTGCTCCCAGTCCTGCTCCACAACTATTTACTCTTTTTTATGTTAAGTAGCAAAGCAACCCAAGTGTTTACCTATGTATCTCATCGATAACCATATAGAGGGCTTGTCTATTTAATGGAAATTCCGGTTATTCACTTCACTCTCTCTCTAGCCTTGGCTATAACTTCTTCTTATTAAATGGGTTTTCGAGTTAACAAACGACCCGATGAACCCTGGTGTCCGAGTTTTTAAAATACCTACCTATTACCAACAGCTAATCGGTCTTTGATATGGTTTGTGCAACGACCATTATCAAAGACATCCGAAGCACGGAAACCGTTTTCTTGGCAGGAAATCAGGTGGATCCAGCCTTTTTTGGCTAGAAAGATCTGTAGGTAGAAGTGAGTTTTGTGTTATGTAAGTAATATGTTTTATTGTTTTTATGTTCTTCATTCAGGGTTTTTTTAAAAGAAAAGTAAGTTATTTAACTCAAATTTGTATTTTATATTTCTTATAATTACAACAATATTAAATAAGCTTAATTAAGTATACAATATTAATAGATAACTTAGGCGTGGCACTTAACTACCTATAGATTATAAAAAATTACATTTCCTATAATTTCGAATAACTTGGCCAATAAATGCCTTCATCACAAACTTATAAATTGTTAATAGATACCCATAGAACTAACACCTAACGTAATTTCTAACTATAGGTATGCATGGACTACATTATAGGTAATTATAATATATCTACACTTCTGCCTCCTACTAAAATTGTCTTTTGTGAGCACAATTCAAAGATTCATTTTCTTACACAAAAAGCAACCATTTGTTTGGACGCGATCAATTTATTTTGGCATCGTTTTTGGCTCTTTAAACCAAAACCTAGGTAAACCTGAAAATTATATGTCAATCGATACTAAACATAGTAATCTGCTAGAACAAGTGAGTGTTACATAAGTAAATAAATTGAAAGATATCACATTCCGGAACTACTACCAAACTAGAGTATTCATAATAATATGTTAATCTAATATACTTATGTAACTTACAATACTAGTGTCTTCTTCGACAAGAAGAAGCCACTAACTACCCTTTAGTTAACTTATTTATGAACGTGATGGGCTGATGTCTACCAAATTAATTATAAAGCAACAGTTATGTCAATGAGCCAAAATTTGTGTAAATATAATGTTACTGTAAAAGCCCGAAGTGCGTAACATATGTATACCTATGCTTTTTTACCAACATCATTAAATAGACTGAATTAAATTTAGTAGGTATATCCAGTGACAAGACTAGAATGTTGATTTATGAGCATTGTGATAAAGTCAGTTTAAATATTTTTTTAAGTAGGTAGGTAGGACTGAAGGAAGAATGTAGGATAATTGTATTAATGCAATCAGTCAGTCATGAAAACTTTTCTTTCACGTCGACATTTAACAAACTTAAATCAAACTTACGACATTTGGCGCAAAGTATTGCTAGGGAGGGGTGTTTAAATTGGTTGTGTTTAACAGAGTATTTTTTCAATGTTAGTTGTTATTTATTGGCTAATGCAATAGCGCTACCCGCACAGATTCGAAAATGCACTAAATTGCTGTAAATAACATGATTTAACTTAAAGATTTCATTGAAAAACGAATTTTACAAGTATTCAATCAATTAGGATGGTAGATGCGTAGTTATGTGAGCGATTAAAACGGAAGACGAATGTGATTATTTGAGCAGATACCAAAATTTAACAAGCTTAATTATGGATTTAAAATAGGTATGTTATGTATATTTATAAATGTTATTTACAATTCTGTAATTTAAATTACATTATATAAACAGTTTCATTTCCAATCATTAAATCCCCAAACATTTGAATGCGCCTTTCAGCTTCTCCTAATATTTTTTTAAAATATAAAATTATCTAATGAATGACTTTGTATCCTTTCTTAGCCTTTACCCTCATCTGGTATTGCTATGGAGACTGTAGCAGGTCTTGTGTGTGTGATATTTGAGATCTTGTGAATGCCAACAGTGGCAGGAGCACTTTTACGTAGTTCGTCCATCGTGGTGAGTTTGCACTCAACGACGACTCGATAGTTGCAGGTTGGTGAGCCGCAGTCGAAGTTATGTTGTGGTACCGCGTTTGGTATATTGTCGTCAAGGATTCTTGTATCTTCTTTGAATGGGGGGCAACTGAAACGATATAGAGACACCTATTAGATACCTACATGTTATCGTATGAAAATAAAGAAATGTGATAAGTATTTTCTTGATGAAGAGAACCTCTTCTCTTTCAATTTTAATAAAAAATTACTTTGATTTTATTAAGACTTGACGAACCTCAGAGGCGGAGGAGTCGGAGAACGTGACAGCGGAAAACTAGCAACCTCTCTTGATATTGCCAATGATTTGATGGACCCAAACGTCTGCTCCGGGCTAAGAGGAGCTCCTAGCACTGACGCCATTCCCCTGTAAATTCAATAAATAAAATATACGTATTAATTAGCTTTTAATTTTATTATTTTAATTCATAATTATTTCTCTAAAAGTACGTTTTATAGTCTGTTAATTAAAAAATTATAAA
Organism: Scrobipalpa atriplicella; assembly: GCA_029255725.1. Classification (NCBI taxonomy): domain Eukaryota; kingdom Metazoa; phylum Arthropoda; class Insecta; order Lepidoptera; family Gelechiidae; genus Scrobipalpa; species Scrobipalpa atriplicella. The sequence goes on along the minus strand of JARACY010004410.1, from coordinate 15,519 downwards.
AACTTGTATAAAAACTACTGATACTCACACAACTGAATCAGACGGCACGAGGAAGGGAAGTGGAGGAGGGCACGGGGCATCAGCCCGAGCTGGTGACGCAGGCTCTGCAGATCGAGGACATTTAGGTGTCTCGGTCTCTTCGATCATACCGAGCCAATTCCGCAAACGACGCCAAAGACCACTAGGGCTACCTGTAATAAAAAAATAAATGTTTTTAATGAATAAACTTGGGGTTTTTAAAAAAAAATAATTATTAATCCATTAGGTACCCTTTGTAAATAAGTTACAAATAGGTATCATAAATATCAACTTACTTGAATATTTTCTTGTAATTTGTGGGCTAAGAGGGTAAAAGTCCCCATGAATAGGACAGTGGAAAGCTAATCTGCGTTGCCTACGTTGAGCTGCACGCATGAGAATGCATAAAACGACACCTGAAAAAGAAACAAAAAATATTATTTACTTAATTATTTTATTTTATTCAACAAGGTACAATAACAGATTATAAAATATATTTAAAAAACATAACAACTACTAATTAAATCTGAGATCCTTTTAAAATTGTACACAGCATTCACAAGACAAGGCAGAATTCTAAAGCTTAACAAAAATAAATAATTTTTCTAAAAATATAGGAAATAATTCGATAACGTACCTACCTAACAGAAATCACATATTAGGAAAAAATCAATTTTTACTACTATTTACGGTATGCTGGCAGGTAGGTACTCACCAGCAATGGTCATAAGAGCACCGGCGACGATGCAAACCGGGCCAAGCACTCTCGAGTTGCCGGTGAACGCGATCCGCGCCGCGTAATGATCCGGCTCTTCATTCTCACCGCAACCGCGATACGAAGCCGCTATAACAATATTAAATTGCATCAAATATCATACCTCATTGGCGTTTAACAATATAGTTAAGAGTATAGATACACTTGCATTATTTTATTCTCTTCTTACCTATCTATATTCGCTAAGAATCTATTCTAAAGCATTTTCTGTATAGCAATATTTATTGCATCTTTACTTAACTTGATCTTATGCTTAAAATTTCAAATACACTAGCCATCACATCATAATCACCGATTTTGGCCGATGTCCTTTAAGGGTCTATGTGCTCGCGGCAACTGTCCCTTTCAAACCATTAACAGAATGCGCGCTCTGTCCTTTTCTAGCATGGAGCTGTTTCAAGCTGATTTCGTATATTTTTGCATATAGCTCAATGTACACAAAAACTATTGAAAAACAGAGTTGATTATGATGTTCTTTATAATTATACAGTGAATTCGATATAACATTTGCTGTTTCCAAGCTCATAGAAATGTCACAGTTGTTGAAATTCGGAATTGAGACGCCAATTTTTCATGATATTTCTAATGATTTCCTGGTGTAATCATAGTATTTTTAGGTTATATCTATGAATCTAGTTGTTCTCCATATTTTAGAGAAGCTAACCATATATAGATTTATTGAAAATTCAACTATTAACTATCATAACAAAGTGAAATGCTGGACCGTGTTTAGCCCGATTTAGAGTACTTCCCTCCTTAATAAAATATTTTTAAAGGTGCTACTTGAAAGAAGTCCGTGAATAGCGGCCTTTATTTTATTGTTTTTAAAATTACGATTGGCTACTTTCCAACTAGTCAAATCAGCATCTTTTTATGAAATGTCAAAAACGCTTTTTTGTATGAAAATAGTAAATTATGACGTCACATTTTATTAAATATTGACTAATCAAATCAATAACTTATATACTTTTAATTCGATTGTTAAAATCGAAATGTGCATTTTTTTTAAAATGATGAATGAAATCCACAATATTTTATCATCAGTTTTAAGTATAAACGTTTTGAATTTTTTAAGCTACCCAGTCAAGTACCCAATTTTAGTACAAACAAGGGCGCGAAAAAGAAAAGTTTTGTCCTCAGGTTTTGTCATAGTTTTGTAAAGCCTTCATATATCGTGCCTTATCTTAACTAACCAGTAAGCACACAGCCGACGAGCATGAACAGGAAGCCGAAGATCGGCAGCACTATCTGGCAGTTGGCGGCCACGACCACGCCGGCGACCGCCAGGCCGCCTTCCACCTTCTCCACGCGGATGCGCGAGATGGCCAGCGGGCATCGCGGCTTGTATAAGTAGGTATAACTAACCAGTGAGCACACAGCCGACGAGCATGAACAGGAAGCCGAAGATCGGTAGCACTATCTGGCAGTTGGCGGCGACAACCACGCCGGCGACCGCCAGGCCGCCTTCCACCTTCTCCACGCGGAGGCGCGAGATGGCGGGCGGGCATCGCGGCTTGCCCACCGGCGCGCGCACCAGCGGCTCGCCTGGCGGGGACGTCGTCCTGGAATAAGGAAAAAGAATGTTGAGTATTTTTCGAAAATCTTCTTCTTGTCAAGTGGGTTTCAAGTCAATCGACCCGATAAACCCTGGAGTCACAGTTGGTTGTCACAGAAGGTTGAAGAACTAGGCATTATCCTCACGCGACCAAACGAGGATTAATTAAATACAAATGTGCGCTCTCAATTTCTATGACGGTTTTCTTTCGCACAGACTAGAGGTTTTCTTCCCAGGTCAAGGGTGTCGCTGTCGACTTATCCAGGGAATGTAGCAGGGTTTTTAGGCCGACTGCTGCAGACCAAGCGTTGTGAGTTCGGAAAATAAGTATTACAGTTATGATTATGATACTAGACAATTTGAGCTAGTATTAGCTAGGTACTTTAAAAACATCTTGTATAAGTTACCTAAGTACCTTTGTCTTCGTAGCCTTACTTAGAGTTTAGTACTAGTTAATACTACTAGGTAGGGGGTACAACTTAAAAAAATATATATTTTTATGTACAATCTTATTTTATCCAAAGTTGCCCAAAGGCTTTTGAACTCTCCATCAGTTTCTATACTATAACTATGTTGTATTTTTATGCGATCATCTAATCTATTCTATCTTTAGCCATCCTTTCTCCACGTGGGTGGTTAGGGTTGCGGTGTGTATTTTAGCGCGCTAATTATTCCCCACCTTACACAACCGCTGGCAGAGAGGACGGTGGCCAACCTTGAGGGTTCAACTCATGTTCAACTGCATCTATTTTTGCACAACAACGCAACGCGAGATGCGTTGACAACGTTGCCGCAATTTCAGATAAAAGGTTAGGGATCAAGTTCTTTGTCGACGCTGAACTTGAGTACATAATAGATTGTGTATAATACTCGATCTGTTCCGATCTGAGTAAATGTATAAGCAGTTCGCGCTGTTCTATTGGTATGTAAGATGGCCAGTGACTTTAAGGGTTCTAGATGACCTCCCTTGCCTAGATCAGCAGCTCTACTGGCTGGCCTAGACAAGAGTCGAGAGCAAATTAAAATAAATAATGAGAGAATGAGTTATATTTTAAAGGGGGTTACAAAAATAAGCAACAGTAAAGTCGATTTTAATAAATAATTTTTCACTTTCGTAGCCGCGATAATGTAGAGCCACATAAATGTAGAGCGATCTGCACATCTCCGACATATGATTTTCTGTGGCTGTTTGCTTCATTTAGACTGTGATTCGTACTTTTAGATACCACTACGGTAGTCTAAATAATCCGACATTGAGAACTAGCCTTGAGGGCTCAGTCAAGTGTCGCTATTTTTGTGATCCACGGAATGTGTTAAAAGGAATTTTGAGCACAGAGCGGCGGATTGGATTCGCAAGAGAGAATTCAAGTGGAATTCGAATTCAACGGCGAACATTCAAAGAAATAAAAAAACTTATTTAATTTATTTAGTATACCTAGTAGTTACATACGTACAATGTGTAAAGAATCGATCAAATGGTTGCACCTGTGGCTAAATCCTTTGTCAACGAGCGGATATCAATTATTTTCGGCTATTTGGTTACCCATTTCCATTGGGAAATTCAATTGACCCTTGCACACGATGTGATATTAACGTCTTAACTGCCTCACTTATGCACTCTCACTACCGTAGATCAGCTGGAAGAAATTTCTTTTTGGAAATAAGCTGTACCTGTTGTGCTACTGGTTTTTATGTTTGTGTCCTCTGTACGTTCGTTCATGTGTGAAATAAACTTAAATAAATAAAAAAGTTTACGCGGTTTCTTTTAGCCTATACAAATTTCGAAAATATAATTGACACACTCTTAAATTAGTTTTTTAGAAAAAAAAACGGTCGGAAAATGGAATCAGTAGGTAGAAAATAATCACGTCTTGTAAAATTTATGGTACAATGCTATTCAAAATTGGCACGCTAATATAAAGTTTATGAAAATGACACGTCTACAAAATATTATAGATGTGATATTGTAGAGTAGAAAGGAGACCTAACTGTGGACTGTCTGACTCTAAGGCTCGTATTTATAAAGCGATCTCAAGATTGAGAGCAATATTAAGTATGGATTTGACAGGTCATTTTGTACTGAAATGACATTTCTGATACGAACTCAAACTTGCTGTCACTCTTGAAAGCTGATTATAAATACGGGCCTAATTGTCTCATCTAACTTGCATCTAACGTTGGTATACGCCATAAAAGAACTGATAGGCTTACCAAAACATAGATCAAATCTAGAACAATATACCGAAAATAAGACTATTAAGGAGCCATATAAAAAACGGGTGATAGTCGTAAATGGTGTAACCAGTCATAATGAAGACGTTAAGACCGCGGGCATAAATTCACAACTTTTATATTTAGCGTCTAGGTCACCCCAAATTTATTAGAGAAAGCAGAGATCTTGTAAATTAGATAGGAATGCAAAATGATAAAATTATTTTTACATAGTCTTGTATCCAATGTGTATGACATATAGGTACATTAATTTTTCATCTTATTGATGCATTCGGTGTCAATTCTGGCAAAATCATTTCTAAGTAATTTTAATTGAGTCCTCTCACTTCGGTTGATTAGAAGTAGAAAATATATTAGAAGTGGTCTAAGTATATAAGTAATAGCAATCAAATTAATAATAACTTGTTCATAAAGAAACAATACTTGCAGCAAACATCACTTTTTTGAGATTTCATGATGTACCTACCTAAAGAAAACTCTTACCGTGGTACATAAAATATAGCAGTTTAATTTCAGTAAAGTTATACTAAAATAAATTGTGATAGTGTTCTAAATCTATTTAGATTAACTATTACACAAAATTAAACCAGAATACATCGTAAAATTTGGGTCAACCGCATACAGCGCGGTTTGGGTGGTTCAATGTTTATAAATAGAACATCAGAGTTCTATGTGAGTAAATGTTTTGGTCACAGAATATAAAAGAGGTGTTAAGTAAAATTGAATGCACTAATATGGAATGGAATAAGTAACAATAAAGTGCCAATATGTATTTTCAAAGTCATGCCATGCTCTTTGTCATGGCACCGCCTAAGCGTTGGTTTCTTCGTTGAAATTGTGCAAATAGGTAAGTAAGTGTTAAATAACTTCATTCTCCCTAAAATTGTTTGAAACTTTTGGAAATACAAGTGAGTTTATTGGATCTAATAAGCCGATTTCACTTGATTGTAGGTATACTTACCTAAATAAGATTTTAACGAAGAATGTTGCAGATTATTCCATTATTGCATTCCTACTCGCATCTAACTAGCCAATTTAGGTTCCTACTAATATTTTTAATTGCCAGTAATGTGTAAAAGACTCAGCGTGTGTGATTTATACATCAAAATAAATGGGTAGGTCTAGGTATGTTAGTTCTTATCAGAACTCGTAGCACCTCGTAGTCTGTGCCCGTAGATAAAGAACTGATAACTGAAGATGTTTACATCATTCAATATCAAAGTAATTTATAAACATTATTCACAATACAAGGGCGCTTCTAAATAGCTTTCGCGTGAAAATAGCTTTAGATATTCTAATTTTAGCATTCTCCTTTTAGTATGACCTCTTTGTAATGATAGTTTCTTCGAAATGAGTACCTATAGCTTGTAATTTAATTACAAATAAGTTCTTGTAATATTTATTAGATAATTGTAACAGTCCTGTCTTTACATACTTAGTTAGTTCCTCATATGAAACGTTCATCTATGCATTATTGTCTGCAGGAACACGAGTTTTCCGAAGATATTTTCTAATAATGACGAATTAGCCCTTGAAGACTCAACACTTGAGTCGGAGTGATGTTCTTACGACCAGATTGTGCTGTTTACTCACGCGTTATTTCTTGATTTAATATTTCAGCGGAAAAATCTGGTTACAGGAAATAATCGGGAAGCGATTTCAGCACGTTGATGAAACGTGACCATTTCATTTGTCGCGTGTATCGTTCCTGGCACAGTCTTCTGTGCTATGTCGCGTCACGATCACGCCGGATTAAGACCATGACCAATCTATAAATTCAGGTACTTTACATTCCTGCGAATACTTGAATTTATGAGTCACGGAGCTGTTTTACTTTCTTTTTGCCTTTTAGACCTTGGATTATCGTGGGCTCTGAAAAGTCTCTGCATGTTTTGTGTGGTTAGGGTAATGTATATCATGTGATTGTTCTCTCGTAAAAAGTATTTCAGCGGGTGTCGAAGTGTTATTAGGAAAAATCATTTAGGTGTTTAAATATTGATAACCTTGACAAAGGTTGTATAGCAGGCACTACATGATTAGAATTAAAAGCTTAATCGCAGTTTACATTTGTGTCCTGTCAAGTATAGTCTCCATGTAACTCCGAATGGAACAATGATGTCTTTCTTGCTTTAAAGGTAATGCTTGATTGATTTAAAGAATGGCAACACCATTAATAAATCACAGAAGCCATATAAAATAAGTATACATATAGAGAGTAGAGACAGATAGATACTGCTATATATTCGGTGTGGAAACGACTAAAATCGTCCCGTTATGTTCTCTCATGATAGAAAAAAAAAAGTTTAATTACACGTCAAAACATAGCTCTCTGTTACCATACCAAGAAACGAATCCTTCGGGCAGCTGAAATACGTAAGTATGAAACGGGAATAACTAAGTGTAGGGCGGGCAGCAAGTAAAAAAAATAAATGTATTGCCATTATAACCAATGACAGTTCTCTGTAGCTAAATCTTTTAAATGTAGATGTACGTAAGAAAAGAGACAACTGTTACCTAGATGACAACTTGGTTTCGAGCCAAGTACAAGAGCTGGCACTGTGGCGTAAGGCGAGAACTAATCTATTGGTGTGTATGATTCGTGTTGTAATGTCTTCTATGCTAAATGGGTCGATGAACTTTATTTCTATGATACCCGTTATAAATATCAACTTTTCCCAAGAACCATGGAATTATACTTTTACATGTTTCAACTTTTGACACATGTTTGATTCTTGGTAAAAGTTATTTGTTATAAGTGCGTTCAGTATTTCAGGGCTTTGTAATGACTTTGTATATCAAACATGTCATCGTCACTCTTTACAACTTCAGTGCTTGCTTTTTTCTCATTGTATAAACATCGGTTCTTTGTAAGTATTCTTTCTTACCCAGTGTTCGGAAATGAAAACATCTTTTTTCCTGACATTGTTTACAGCAAAATACAATGGGAATTCGTACACATGTTTGTACGAGAATGAGCGATTTGTGATAAGTCCAAATATTGTGTTCAGTTAGTCATTACTTGGATCCAAGATATAGGACCAAGACTAAAATTAGTTTTTTTTTATGGTCTCTAAATTGCCATTTATTTAATTTTAATTATTACTTTTATCCCTTACCGGGTGGAGAGAACATCAACAGTCTCATATCATAAGAACATTTCCGCCACGCAGAAACCATGTTCATTGTAAAAAGTATTGCAGTTTCATGAACTCAGTACACCTCTCGACTCTCGTGATCACCGACACTGAAGACTGAACACAAAGTATAATAGACAATAATAGGGAGCGTCCCGAATCTAATTAAAATGAAATTAACTTTCTCCACGTTGACAAATGAAACAATTCTTTGACAACCTACCCAGTAAATTATACCTAACTTCTTTTGATTAATGATCCATCTAATTAGAGTGAAAGAGAAGAGACAATTTATCTTACACAAAGGATGTAACGAGGATTAATAATTTATCGTTTCTTTGCCTACGTAGGGCACAATGGAGTCGCTTCGACCTAATTGGTAGAGCTGTAAGAATCAAAATTAGAATATAATGGTGTTACGTATTGTAGTCTTAAAGTAGGTACCTATTTATTTTTTGTGGGTAACTAAGATATAAAGTGACAAGGTTCGATCGACCGCACGGTTCGAATTTTGGATGAAATCAGTATCTTCTTCTGCTTTGAAATTTATGTAAATGTGGAGGGTATTATATTTGGAGTTATAATTTTCATAGGATAAATACTTTGATTCGAGTTGGTAATTAATTTCCAAGTTACCTATAGGTGCTTTTTGTATTTTAGTTACAATCACCATCTACCTCCTCTGAGCTTAGTGTCAAAAGTTCATGACAATTCTATTGAATTCGTAACGAGATCAGAGAGACGACCTGTATTGTATGAAATAGAATAGTAGTTAGTACCCGTAACATAATTAAATTGATTACATGAAATGTAGTAGATATAAAAGCAACATTTAAACAAAATTTTGATATGTACGAGAGAGAAGCCGTTGTAGAAGTGTTCCTAAATAAATACTAATACTCTTTAAGGTAAATTGTGTTTGCTGCTAGTACGCCTACTAAGTATATAAAGTAGAAATTAATGCGGTTTCGTCTAACCTAATTTGAAACCAACAATTTAGCTTTGTAATAGTAATAGTACCTATGCGTACCTAATTTCTGTTTGATGTGTGGAATCCGGTCGAAAAACATCAATTGACGTCCTACATTTTAATTAGGCTACTTATAAGGGACTGTGGGTTGAGTCGAATGAGAACGACGATGTTCCCAATTTGACGATTGGAAATAGGACAGGACGAGAAATAGAATTGATTTTACCCTCAGCGAGTAGGGAATGTAATTCTAGACATAGAGTATTTTAAGGAACCGGCAATGGTTTTGTTTTCTCATATTTGGTTGGGTACTAATTATTTTAAATAATATTGATTTGAAGTTTAATTTAATTCTAATTAGGATAAGCATATTGTTACTAACCATATTGTTGCCTTTTCAATAAATATATTATTATTATTCTAAAGATAAAGTCGATTTTTATCTATAAATCGTGCTAGACCTTTGCAATAATCACTGGTCAAGAATCAGACGTTGCAACTGACATGTGCTGATAGTGCTTGCTGACGCGTTTCAGCTTCACCAACGTCAGCGAATAACTGATGCGATATTCAAAAGCATGACGTTGATGACTTGATTCTGCGTCTGACGTTATGCTGATGACATGCTGATTTGTAGAAGATTAATAAATTATAGTTAACTATAAGTTTTCGTTTCTTTTGGAAAATTAGTCATAACTAGGTAGTTCGATTTGTAATTTTCTTATTAGGTAGGTATTATTACGAGTTTACAAACCTATCTAGTTACCTAGTTTAAATTTCTTAGAACTGTATAAATATAGAAATTGACCTAGCTGCACTTAGTCGGAATTGAACCAGACGTATTAAATATTCATAGACTTAAAACAGTTTATCTAGTAGGTAAGTATTGATATTGGTTAGCTTGGTTTGGACTTTAATCGGACAGGAGAAACAAAAAACACCAAAACAGTGACAATAATGACGCCAGCGCATCTTTTCCCTGTTCGGTGTGTGGTAGAGTCTGCCGCTCTCGTAACGGCTTGTACAGCCATCAGAAAAAATGCTCTTCAGGCACTGCTTAAATCGTCTGGAACAGACGAAAAGGCCTATGATGATGATGAAGTATTGATATTAGTTACCAAACCCAAAATAGCTACATAATTCTATTGAAGAGCAGTAAAGCAATTTATGCCTTAAATAAAACCAGATTTTACTCTTGTGAATAAAACAAAGTAATGTTTACAGGTTTTTTTATTGGCAGCAGTAAAAAAAAACGCGCGGATTTGAAAACGGAAATAAATCATTAGTGTGGTGTGCGGCGTGTGCTCGCTCGATGGTGCTATGTTTTAAATTTAGAACATGTTTTCGAGAATTGTGCTCCAACGTACTACTTAGTCAAATAAATAATGTGAGGAGGTTTCGTTTTGAACAAAATAGATCAGCATGAGAAAAAAACCGCCATTGAAATTAATGATGCATTCCTTGATATGCGAGTGCTTTGCTCTTGTGAGCTTATTGGATCGGAATGGATTCCCACTCTTTAGGAGCAGCTGTTAGGCATGATCTCCGCAGAGTGGTCCTTTCCGCAAGGGGGCCCTTTCCGACTTGTATCCTTGTCATACGGACACTTCCGCATCTGAAAAGTCGAATTGAAGACGAAACAGTGGTGAACAAAGAAACGATGCGTTTCGTGTAGTAATGAGTTGTGTGAGTAGGTAATGATCGATTTATGTCATTTTCTGAAGTAGGTCAAGCATGGTGTACCTAAAGTACTTACTTGTAATATCCTTACGGACAAGCTTATCTTCTTCTTTCATGTTTGTGTCGGCTAAAGTCTGGGAATGTCTGGAAGAGAGGCTTAAGGCCAGACATAAAAATAAAAAAGATTTTATTCAAGTATATAAAACAAGATGATGGTTTCTAAAAACAACACTAACAAACTTGTCTTGTATTATTGAAATTGTCACAGAGATTTACTTCACTGCAAATATTATACCTACCTATTGATATCAAAATGATAAATGGAAAGAACAGCATGAACGTTTTCTGCTTATCAAAAGTCCCATGTAGGCAACCTAAAGAAACCTTCAAATCAATTGACCGCAAACGAGGCCCGCTACAGGCTATAGTTTTACAGTTTTTCACCGACAACATTGACAATAGGTACCTAACTGTAGATCCGGAGCCGACCGTAACGTTTCCGAGCCGGTGACCAAACCACTCTTCTGATACAATCGCTGTTTAGGTGGCACATGGCGGTTAGAATCTAATTTCCATCAATAAAATTGGTTTCCGTAAATTGTAGGTACGTTGCGAATATTTCAATATGAAACAAAAATTGTAGACATATAATTTATTTGTGAAGTGTATAGATACGCTTTACTCGTACCAACTTATAGCAAACAATCTAGAACAATAGGCAAACGCACTGTACCAAGAAACGAAGTAATTTTCTGTAATCTTTAAGAAAGATTTTCAACTGCAGGATTGTTTTGAAAAAGATAGAGTTTTTCGCGTTTTATTAGACGAATCGCTTGACCTATTGTTCTTTATTTCCATAAAGAATACAACATTTAATAACTGTACCTAACTGTTACAAAATCTAGACCTTCAAAATTAAACGCTCTCAATTCACGTCAATAGTCTGTATATTTAGGATATAACTCATGCCCTCCCTGATTGACTAGTTCGACATAATTACTAAAACAAACTAATCCATAACGTAATCCTATGATAACACTGTTATTTTTGAGGACATGTTATGTTAGTAACAATTAAATCGAAAAATAATAGCCATAATTTAAGTATCAATACTTACTAAGGTTTTTTGACAAACAAACAAACCTATCAAAATATCAAGATCGGTTATTGTATTAAAAATAGCTTTGATTGTTGTATGTAGGTAACACGTGTTAAAAGCGGTTATTTTAGTACTTCAGTGGGGTAATTTTGTCATTAGTCGAGCGCTCGATATAGTCCCCCCACACGAATTGAGCCGAGGACGTTATTGGTTGCATCCTGTGGACGTGACAATAACGTTAAAAACTCTTAACAAGCGGGTCGAAACTCTTGACAAACTACCTAGGACTCCTCTAAAAATACCTGGGTTAGGCTATGTACTTCAACAAAAATACAACTTGAATAAGAAATTGCGTTCTGAATATGTAACTTTATTTTTCAAGAAATGTCAAGTAAGAAACCCTCATAAGTCTGTAAAAGACAAGTGGTACGTTATGTAATTTTACCTCTTCAAACTCTACTACTATGTTACATACTTTCAGAGACAAATGACTTCATCTTATCTTATCTTATGTAGCCGTTATGAATCCCACTGCTGGGCAAAGGCCTCTCTCAATGACTTCATAATAACATCATTTTATTTAGGTAAAGTAGGTTATTGCATTATTACTTTTGTTGAAAGTGATACAATTCCAGAGTGCTTATTATTTGCAATATCTTTAGATATATCTATTTCGATAGAGAAAGAGTCTATGACAAAATTCAACTGAAAGTTAAAAAAAACTGGCAACTGTTTTGGCAAAATCTGAGATTCTTGGTAGGAGATGAGATGACGCACTTGGCGCAAGTTAAATTAGTTCACGCCTCGGCGAGGTTTAGCGAACTCTGTCATTGGATTTTGCTCAGAGATTATTATTTTATGAAATGAAACTTAAATAAAATGGACAGCAGCTAAAAGAAGCTAAGAGATCCAATTTGTACTTAGTTCTTACTATAGCACGCTTTACCTTTCAAGTAGGTAGGTACATAAGTACTTTATCTTTCCATGAACCAAATATTATTTATTGTCTTCCGGAGAGATTAGTCGATCGTTTTTAAACAAGATAGATAAAAAATACGTTTAGGTAAACAAATGAAAAAAAAACATTAACTATTTAATGCTGAATTAAATGTTTGCTACTTTTTATAATTTTGCAAAAACTAGATTTCAACTCAGAATAATTTACAGACAGACATACTAATATGTGAAAACCATTAAGAACGCGTCATTTGTAATTATTTTTTTCTACTGTTTGTTCACTGAAACATTAAAAAACTCACGTGTTATTACTTCTTCATCTACTATTACGTCATTATCTACTTTTACGTCAAATTACTGATGTAGGTTAGGTAATGAATGAATGAAGCATGCAAGTAATGATACCGACTCAAATGAAAATATACTGACAAAAACATAAATATCTATTTAGAAATAAGCTGTAGTTAGGTAACTCATTGTGTTTTATGTAAGTACCTAAGTATATATAGCCTTTGCATTTAATTGTGTTGTGTATGATAAACAATAAATAAATAAATAACCACGTGCGCCCAATACGAATTGGTTGACTATTATATATTCTGTGACTTAACTCACAAGGCGACTATTTCTAAAAAGGATATTATAATAATAATAAATGTACGCCGATTACATATCGGTGTCGTACGAGTATAATGAAATGAGTGACCATGGTAGTGTTCAGTTTCCTTACCTACTGAACATGACACGGCAGAAATATCCGTTCCATCATGAGGTTGCTTGTGATTTGATTACACCTTTCTGCTTTTACGTTATAAATGGTTAGTGATATAACCTTGTCCTTGAGACAACTATACGATATTGATAAAATCAGGTAAACTTGCAAAGGAACTAAGTACAGCGGAAACGCTTGCGGTTTCTTGCCAGGAGAGGAATAAAACTTTCAAACCCTGTCGGCTATAGACTAACTAGAAATACTTACTTAAAATTTACATTATTCTTCAGTTCCTGTATAGGAAAAGATCTTTAAGAGGAAAGGAAAGAAAATGTATATTACGTACGCAAGCCTTACAGTGTCGCCCTCCCAGGAAATTACCTAATCAAGTAATTGATTTCCTTTGAGATACGTGACTTGTCCACGCTGGTACCAACGTGACTGTGGATCTTACAAGTTACAGAATCCTTTACTGGTCAGTACCCTCTTGATGGTCATGCAATAGACGATTTTCCTAGGTATGTAATAGACGATTTAATAAAATAAATAAAATTTGCATTAAAAGTTGTACCGGTAAATCAAGTGAAACAGTTCAGAGGTTAAAGCTTGTCAAAAATGAACGCACCCTTATCAGATACAATTTCGATGGTAATATATGTTATGTTATATCTGTTATGTAGCATATCGTATTCCTCTATTTATCTATGGTAATATCTATCTTGTGTTCAAATAACCTAAAAGCTATAGTCAAGATGTCTTCCCATGAATAAGGCGATACATGGAAACTTTGCCCTAACACCTACATGGAAACAACCGCTTTTTGCAGTAACTTCCTAATGAGAGGAGAAGCTGATACATTCAATATTTAAGGCTCCCTTTTAAAGAATCCTAATAAAATTCAAAACTACTACTTATTAAGCCCTTGTATGTATCAGCGGAAACAATATAGGAAAGAGATTTCCTATTCTGCGCACTTGTTCACCACAGGAATACTAAAACAGCTTACACGTGTTGCTTTTGTGTTCTGCTCGGCCTATAAATGTATACACGCGTACAATCACGCACGCCTAATGTTTTACGGGGTAGGCAGTAAACGGTTTCTTGTAATGAATAATCTTTGTCAAGGAAACGACTAAAACGAATTGACAGTTCCCAAACAAGTTCTCGAGTTGAGAAGCGAAGGAGCTGGGAGAGTTAGGCAAGGTTGTTGATAACTTTATATCGATGACTGCATGTGAAGTTAGGAAGCATACGGAAATGTTAACGACGTCTCCAGAGCATGTTAGTCGAACTAGGTAATTTAAGTATAGGTTATCCTTCTAACGTGTAAGTTTTCTGATGAATGAAACTATAAGTGTCATAGTTCTTAACCCGCAAAATAGGCCTCTGACGGGGTTTGTATAGAGATCATAGGACAGTGACCGCGACCGACGTCTTTACGTGCCCTCCGTCAATATAGTTCATGTAATGTTCATGTCAAATAAACTTGACAGGTGTGATAAAGATTATTCATTACAAGAAACCGTTTACTGCCTACCCCGTAAAACATTAGGCGTGCGTGATTGTACGCGTGTATACATTTATAGGCCGAGCAGAACACAAAAAGCAACACGTGTAAGCTGTTTTAGTATTCCTGTGGTGAACAAGTGCGCAGAATAGGAAATCTCTTTCCTATATTGTTTCCGCTGATACATACAAGGGCTTAATAAGTAGTAGTTTTGAATTTTATTAGGATTCTTTAAAAGGGAGCCTTAAATATTGAATGTATCAGCTTCTCCTCTCATTAGGAAGTTACTGCAAAAAGCGGTTGTTTCCATGTAGGTGTTAGGGCAAAGTTTCCATGTATCGCCTTATTCATGGGAAGACATCTTGACTATAGCTTTTAGGTTATTTGAACACAAGATAGATATTACCATAGATAAATAGAGGAATACGATATGCTACATAACAGATATAACATAACATATATTACCATCGAAATTGTATCTGATAAGGGTGCGTTCATTTTTTGACAAGCTTTAACCTCTGAACTGTTTCACTTGATTTACCGGTACAACTTTTAATGCAAATTTTATTTATTTTATTAAATCGTCTATTACATACCTAGGAAAATCGTCTATTGCATGACCATCAAGAGGGTACTGACCAGTAAAGGATTCTGTAACTTGTAAGATCCACAGTCACGTTGGTACCAGCGTGGACAAGTCACGTATCTCAAAGGAAATCAATTACTTGATTAGGTAATTTCCTGGGAGGGCGACACTGTAAGGCTTGCGTACGTAATATACATTTTCTTTCCTTTCCTCTTAAAGATCTTTTCCTATACAGGAACTGAAGAATAATGTAAATTTTAAGTAAGTATTTCTAGTTAGTCTATAGCCGACAGG
>JARACY010004409.1:0-27042 GCA_029255725.1 Scrobipalpa atriplicella | reverse complement strand
CCAACGGCTTAACGTGCCCTTCGAAGCACGGAATATTTTCTCTTACAGATCTTTCAACTCTTACATTAATGTACCCATTACAATAAAAAAAACAGTAGGTATCGTATCGTATTTATAATCAGCTCTCAAGAGTGACAGCGAATTTGAGTTTGTATCAGAAATGTCTTTTCAGTACAAAACGACCTGTCAAATCCAAACTTAAATAGCTCTCAATCTTGAAATCGCTTTATAAATACGAGCCGTGGTACCCTGATCTTCTGTCTGTGTATTTGAAAAGCCCGTTCAGTTGAGTTTTTGATCAGCATTGTAGGTACCTACCTACAATGGCAATCAATGGCCAATAACACACAGGCAGAATCCAGGCGTATCCCGTTTTTCATCAGGTGATGCTGTGCTTGTTACTAAAAAAAATGGCATTTAAAACCAGATGCTTATTTATGTTCTAAATCAAGGAATATAGTAGATAGGGCGCTGCAAACTATATAAAATTAATCCTGTGTCTGAGATTATTTTATCGAAAATTAAATAAATCTATCGCATTGTCCTTAATTATGTATGTCCTACAATCACTGGCACTGGCAAAGAAATAAAGACCATCTCTTTCAATTAAGTCTCTCTTTCGCAATCAGCTCAATCTTCGCTCATTGTTTTTCCCCTCCCATAGAAACCCCGAAGTAACACGAAATAAACAGCAGCCCCATATGGCATTCAGCTGGATGAAGCGAGCTAATCAGAATGCACATCGCAATGAGATACAGTAGCGAACACAGATATAGAGCTGGCCACAGACGAACTGCCTGCAATGAATCCTAATAGATTCCTTTCAGACACATCCTACAATTCTTGCGTGGGAGCGGACGAATTCATTTGGGGGTTGTTACTTGTGTTGCTTCTTGTTTTACTGTGGCTGGTTTCATTATGAATACTGGCCACAAGGAAAAAAAGCTCTTTCCGTGTAATAAGTTAATATAAAATGAAGCACATTGGGTGCTTTTCCACTAGACGGCACGGCACCGGCACGGCGACGGCACGCGAGACGATCACGTGACAATACCGATGGGAATCGATGACATGCCGTGCCGGTTCCGTGCCGGCAAGTGGAAAAGCGTGTCATATAATTTCATTGATTTTCATACATTATCTCTTCCACGATACCGTCGACGTCGTTAACATATAAATATGCTATACGGGAATAGGATCTGTAAAGAAATTGCTTCTTTATGTAACTTTTATTTCGATAAATGATAGCCTTTAGTTACATTATTAGCTGAAATATTCTGGAACATACAAATTGCCCTATTTTCAAATTCATCAATTTGTATTCCCAGTTAGATAATTTCGTGTAAAATATACTTTGGCCAAATTTTCTGTGTTCTAGAATAGGACTCTCGGGTATGATAATAAACGAGAAATTGAGTTTACCATAACCATTTGCAAATTCTAAACAGGTAGGTTGATAAATAATGTATTATCATTTGTTAGAAATGAACTGAAAGGTTTATAATTAAATTAATTTCTATGGCTTGCATGTTAAAATATCATGTGAAATGTGTAACTCTGTTATGTAATTGGGTTTCAGTCAAACAAGGACTATCGGGAACAGTAACATTTCACACACATAATTCATTGGAATTAGAATAAAAGCCATTGAAATCATATAAGTTTAGCTAATATAAAATACTTTTTACTGCACCTAGCGAATACAAGAAAATAAAATGTGAACATCTTCACAAATCCATTGACCTCGCCAATCCTCTCAGGACTCCATGCTTTATCTCCAAGAAAACCTAATTTAGTCGAACTAAAATATATCTTTCGCTTCGCAATCTTTATTGCCATAAGAAACAACATCTGAGAGTCAGCTTAAAATAGGGCCACGTAAAAGCAATAAATGGAGATTGAATGGGACAGCAAGTGCTCCGGGCGTACTCAAATCGGTCGTAAGGGACTTCCCGAGTTCCTCTTCTAAGTGTTTGACGTAAGTGACAGCTGCGATGGCGCAGATTTTTATATTTGAGCATTTGGTCCTTTTGAAGGTAGGAGTTTAAAGCTGAATTGAAGAAACGTGAGGCAAAAAAGGGTTGGGACACCCTGAGTTTATCTTCTCAGTGTTGACATAAATGCAGCTGCTTCAAGACCCCATCGCAGAAGAGAGAAAAAGAAAAAAACATTGCTAGGTTTAGAAAAGTCTGATTGAAAGTTAGTGTTGGATATGTCTGCCTGATTGTGAATACGTTATTGCCTAGCTCGTAGTTATGAAACGCACTCAAGATTGAGAAGTGATTGACAGCAATATTAAGAGAGGAGATTTTGGGGAGAGGGCGCTACTGTGCTCCGATTAACATTGATCGCGATTGAAAATAACTTAATCTTACATTTAGTGAATAAAAGTTGAAAAATAAGTGCTTCATGTGTTAATAAAGTGCTAAATACTATCAATTATCGTTGTCAACGATAATTAACCAAGGATTTCCATGATACAAGTAAAAATAGAAGACGGCCGATTGTTAACATTTCGTCTACTTTCTGTCAATTTTGCATGATGTTCGACTATAAATCTCAATACAGAAAGGTCAGTCTACATTTCTTTTTATAAAACAAGTGAAGAAATAAGAGATTTAAAGTAGAAAACTTTTCATAACCTCAAAACTAAACTGAGTATAAAAAAAATACAGACGGTCGTTCACCCCAAAGCAGCGCCATCTGTACCTGAGTAGCGAAACTTACTTAATTAAAACTGATTGCTATTCCTCGCTAGAGGGCGGAAAAAGCAGATTAAATATAGAGGATACGTCAATAAATTTACTAAAATGAGCTGTTTAGCTTGTAAAAAGAGGGTTGCGATCCGAGAGCGAATAACTTGCTGCTCATGCAAAGGAGCATACCATTACAAATGCTTGGGAATTACAGCAGAGCAGTTCCAAAAAGATCCTCATAAATACGATTTCAACTGGTTATGCCCAGAATGTCAGAACACGATAAAGAGACCAAATAATGATTCCACTCCAGTCAGAGGCCTTCAAGGACATAACCGTGCTTACGATATTTCCTATGAATCAGACGGGGAGCGCAGCCTACTAGGAGACACAATGTCAGAAAAAAGTATGTCGCCTACCCTTAAACAAATGAGCGATTTGTTAGATGAAAAGCTTCAATTAATGGAAGGAAAATTAGTTTCAAAATTAACTGCCTCAATAAAAGACAATATTGCTCAGTCAATTAGACAGCTGGAAGAAAAGTTTTTACTAAAGGTCAACAAATTACAGACCACACAAACAAACATTATGTCCAGTGTAAGGGAAATGGATACAAAAATACAAAAACTACAAGAAGAAAAAAATAAACTAGAATACAATTTGCAACAGATATCAGAGAAAATTATTAAATTTCAGACGACGGATCATATAAACACCAGCCAAGATCAAAGTGAAGATAAAAAAAAGTTTGTTCTACATGGATTAAACGAAACACACTATGAAGAAGAATGGTTATTGATTGACCAAATACAAAATATATTACAAGATCTGCTAAATGTTGACATCTCAGGATATATTGAATCCGTCGCCCGCATTGGAAAGAGAGTCTCTAATCGCCGACCTATAGTAGTAGAGTTACTAAGTAAAAGAATGACAACATACGTACTGGAAAATGCTACATACCTGAAGAATACCGGACTATACATTTCTGAGTACCTCGATGAAGCTGGACGAAAGAAAAGAAGATTAATGCAGGATATTATGCGACAGGAAAGAAAAAATGGAAAACATGCTGTCATAATAAATAACAGATTAATAATAAATGGAGTTGAACAGAAAATCGACACTAACATGAAAGAATTTAATAATTATGATAAGCCTACAGATTCTTATAATGATGGCAATAGCGGTAATGGTACATTTCGTAACTAAAAATCAATATGACATACTTTTTCAAAATTTTCAGAGTTTATTCAACAAACAAGAAATCTTTGAGACTTTCCTTGATCAGAATCCAACTTATAAAATAATCTGCTGTTCCGAAACATGGTTTTCGCCTGCAAAATTAGAACTCATTCATTTTCCTGGTTTCAAGATCGCTGCATCCTTTTGTAGGACAACTAGAGTAGGCGGTGGAGTTTGTATTCTACTAAACAAAGATATTGAGTATGTAGAAATTAATGATATATCTAATTTATCTGTTGAATTTGTAATTGAATTTTGTGCTGTAGAATTGTTAAAAGAAAATATACTTTTAATTGTTTTGTACTGGAATGAGAGAAAGGAACACATATTTTACGAACAGCTTAAAAAACTTCTTAACTACGTAAGTCTAAAATATTCAAAGTCAAACATATTAATAGGCGGAGATTTCAATATAAACGTACTTAAAAATAAAATGAAAACTAACCAATTTATAGAACTCATGTTGGAATATAAACTTAACCAATACATCAAACAACCTACGCATATACTACCTGACTCAGCTACATGTATAGATCTGATATTCACAAATATGAATAAACAAGATTTTGATACATCAGTAGAAGAGTTCGGATTTTCACATCACTTAGGCACAATAGTACATTTAAATAAAGCAAATTTAAAAGACAATACTATTTGGCATTTAACTAAGAGATGCTTTAATGATATAAATATTAAAAACTTTAAATGTGAATTACAATCTATCCAGTGGCAAAATATAATATCTCCAAATAATTCATTGAATGAAAATTATCAAAAATTTCATGACACATTAGTAACTTTATTAAATAACTGCATACCTAAAAGAAAAATTAAAATAAGAACCAGAAAGAAAAATTGTTGGCTTACTGTTGGAATTCGACGCTCATGTAACCATAAAAGAATGCTGAAAATACTTAGTCAGAAATCTAAAAATAATACACTAAGAAACCACTACAAACTTTATTCTAAAATACTCAAAAAAACCATTATAAACTCAAAAAGAAACCATTATAAAAATAAAATGTATAAATCTAATAATAAAATGAAAACAGCATGGAGCATCATAAATGAACGCACTAATAAAAAGCAAAAAATAATGCAAAGTAATATAAAACTAGTTCAAAATAATATTTTAATTTCAAAATCTGACCAGGTAGCAAATACTTTTAACAATTACTTTGCGTCTATTGGCTACCAGACAAATATCTTAGCTCAGGGTTCCTCAACAATTTCCTTTACAGAAAATACAATGTACCTAAGCTCTGTTGATTATAAGGAAATAAATACACTTATTAAGAAACTAAAAAACAAAAGTAGTCATGGTATTGATGAGCTGCCACCAAGTCTTATTCGTGAATGCGCTGATGAGCTCACTCTACCTTTAATTATATTGATAAACCAGTCATTTGAAGAGGGTACTTTTCCGGAGCTTCTTAAAACAACTATAATTAAACCCATCCACAAAAAAGGAAATAAAACAGACCCGTGCAATTATAGGCCAATTGCTCTCTTATCTACGTTTTCTAAAGTTTTTGAGAAGGCTATGTGTAACCGTGTTTACAAATTTTGCGAAAAATATAACATATTTCATGAAAGTCAAAATGGATTTCGTAAAAAAAGATCTACTATCCTGGCGGTCTATAATTATATACAGGAAGCTCTTAATGCGATAAATGATAAACAATATGGAGTCGGAGTGCTACTGGATATGACAAAAGCATATGATAAAGTTCAACACAAATTATTACTACAGAAACTTTATGCAATCGGTATACGCGGGAACAGTTACAACTGGTTTAGTTCATATTTAAAAAATAGACAACAAATTGTAGAAATAGAGTCATATAATTTTAACACCAACGAAATAAATAAGATTCAGTCAGAACGTAAAATAGTTAACGCGTCTATTCCTCAAGGCAGCGTAATTGGATGTCTGCTTTTTATAATATACATAAATGATCTGCCAAATGTTATTGAAGAAAAATGTGTCTTGTTTGCAGACGATGTATCTATATTGATGACATGTGAAAATAACCTTAATATTAAAATTAAACTTAATGCCTTATTTGACAATATATCAGACTGGATGAACAAACACAGCTTAGAAATAAATTATAATAAAACTAAAATCATAACTTTCCATCCGCATCAAAAATCATCACTAAAAATAAATTTTACATATAACTCTCATAACTTGGAAATAGTAAATACTTTTAAACTGCTTGGCTTAGATATTGATACTCACTTAAATTGGCAATCACACATACAAAAACTACGAAATAAAATAGCTAAATTTACTTATGCATTAAGAGAAATAAAAAAGACGACAGACTTAAAATCAGCACTATGTACTTATTATGCATACGCTTACTCATGGTTTACATACGGAACAATAATGTGGGGTAATAGTACAGATATGCCAACACTCTTCACACAGCAAAAGAAACTAATAAGAATATTAACAAACATTAAACAGACGGATAGCTGCAAACCACATTTTAAATCTCTTCAAATTCTTACCTTACCATGTATTTATATAATGGAAATATGCAAATTTGCGAAAAAGCACCGTGATTTTTACACTACACGAGAAGATATCCCCACCAAATATTCATTACGTAACAAAACCAGACTAATGTTACCTACTTCACGTCTTACTAGCCATTCCAAAAGCCCACTTGTAATGTCGATTAAAGTCTATAATAAGTTACCTACTATACTGAAAAATGAAACCAACTACAATAAATTTGTGAGAGACTTGAAACAATTCTTAGTTAGTAAGTGTTATTATAGTATTGAAGAGTATTTAAATGATAATTTAAAATAATAACTCTGTTAAAATTAACAAGGTTTATTAATAGGTATTAGAAAATGTAAAACGTATCTGTATTTCTATTGTACGATTGATTATTTTGTTATTACTATTATGTTCTATTATGCTCTCTCTGTTGCTGTACCCTGACAGGGTGTCACTGTACAACTAACACCAATGTATGTGACTTATGCAATAAAACTTTGAACTTTGAACTTTGAACTTTAAGTATGGATATGACAAGCCGTACTGAAATGACATTTCTGATATAAACTCAAACTCGCTGTCAGTCTCAAGAGATGATTATTAATACGGGTCTTTAAGGCGAATATGCAAATTTGCAAAGTTTGAGGTAGTTAAACTCCGTAACACATAAAAAATATATGTGAAACTAAAATCTATGCTCGGGGACATGGTTTGCTTATTTTTTCAATATTTTACAAATTTTACAATTTACAGAAATAAATCACAAACTCGGGTCTAAAAAACGTTTTGAGGTAGTTGTATTCTTTAATTATAAGTCAGAACTTCGTAATTTTTACTGAATATATTCCTCAAACTATAAGCTAGGACATGGTTTGCTCAATAATTTATAATACTGAGGGTGACCTCACCGTTTCCTTAGCGTTATTTATCCTATGGCCATTCTTCCACCAGGTGATGGAGGCGGGCGGTCTCGACCCTGAGCTTTGGCAGAGCAGGTCGTACCGCCTGCTCGCTGACAGCGGCTGGTTGGAGCCCAGGATGTGGACGTTTAGAGGTGGAACTGAGGAAAAATATTGTATTTAGTACAGTAGTGCTACAGTTACTGTGCGGTTTTTTACAAGATATATTACAATACAAATTATGTATATGTTACGGCTAATACCCGAAGTGCGGCTACACCTAGTTTTAGCCGGTTAGAACTAGGTGTAGCCACTTACTCTTGGTTAAACCTAGTATTAGCCGATTGTTTTCGGGTAAAACTAGGTCTAGCCTTCATCATGCCGGCTACAACTAGGTCCAGCCATTCCCTGTTGGATAAAACTAGGTCTATCCGATATCATTCCGGCTAGAACTAGGTCCAGACATTCCCTGTTGGATAAAACTAGGTCTATCCGATATCATTCCGGCTACAACTAGGTCCAGCCATTCCCTGTTGGATAAAACTAGGTCTATCCGATATCATGCCGGCTACAACTAGGTCCAGACATTCCCTGTTGGATAAAACTAGGTCTATCCGATATCATTCCGGCTACAACTAGGTCCAGACATTCCCTGTTGGATAAAACTAGGTCTATCCGATATCATGCCGGCTACAACTAGGTCCAGCCACTCCCTGTTGGATAAAACTAGGTCTATCCGATATCATTCCGGCTACAACTAGGTCCAGCCATTCACAACCTGCAGAGGCGCGTGCCTCGCTATGCCCTCCACCCGCGCCGCTGCTGCAGATGCTGTGAGTCTTGAGTGTGATGCGGGGCGGAAGGCTTGACGGGACACGGATCTAAGTTTTATCCAACAGGGATTGTCTGGACCTAGTTCTAGCCGGAATGATATCGGATAGACCTAGTTTTATCCAACAGGGAATGGCTGGACCTAGTTGTAGCCGGAATGATATCGGATAGACCTAGTTTTATCCAACAGGGAATGGCTGGACCTAGTTGTAGCCGGCATGATGAAGGCTAGACCTAGTTTTACCCGAAAACAATCGGCTAATACTAGGTTTAACCAAGAGTAAGTGGCTACACTTAGTTCTAACCGGCTAAAACTAGGTGTAGCCGCACTTCGGGTATTAGCCGTAACATATACAATACAGGTATATTTTAAAGGACTTTTTACAAATGATTGACTTTAGTACCTTCATAAGTGCAATAACAGTAATAAACTTATGACAAGTTGTAAGTAAGTCGAAATTATGAAAACATAACTTCAATAGAAAATTTTCTTAGTACATTCCTAGCACATACCTAGTTTTAAGTGTCGATCACTAGCAAAAATGCATTACATACCTAGTACCTACAATATTTAAGTACTCTCAGTTCAAAACAAAAGAAATAAAATGCTATTTTTTTTATCAATTATTATTATTTACTCACAGTTCATATCCAAAGTGAGGGTAGTCTCAATAGGATGCGCTCGCACGTGGTTGGACGAACGACACGTGAAGGTGGACCTCACGTCAGCTCTTGTCAGGGGGCCCACTCGGATGACCCCCCGCACCCCATTGCCGGAAAGGGGGGTCGCCGGTGTGTCCTGTTCCACTTCGTCCCTGAACCACTTTATCCAGGGCCGTGGACGTCCTATAAAAAATGGAATACTGTAGTAATATTCTACCATTTTAAGAGTCACGTCGTTAAGTAGTGTTAATTAGTGCAGGATGAAAATAAGTGTGTTCAAACTTTCGGAAAATTAACACCTATGAGTAAGTATCATTACATTTTCTAAATATCAATTTATTTTCTGATTTAGCATATTTCTGTTTCAAATATTTTCTTAAACATACCTATTAATAAATTTTTGGAAAATCCTTTAAACCAAAGTTCCAACCGACATACATTAAAATACCGAAAGATCCTTAACAACATTTTGAATTAAACCTTTCAATCTCAGAGTTAATAATAAAGTAGAAAGAGTTCCGGGAACCATTGATTGAAGCTATTTTATGCTGCTTTTGCTATTTACAAAGAAGTATGTATTACCTACATAGATTGTTATAAAATAATAAAAGAAAAAAATAAACAACACGAATAAACAATCTAGTCATACAAAGGAGATCAAAAAAGTAATTGTACTTAATACATACATACATACATACATAAAATCACGCCTGTATCCCTAATGGGGTAGGCAAAGCAAAGACGACCTAAACATTGGTTGTTTCGCCACGTCTGACAAGTTTCGAGGGCTAATGCAGATGATGATTATGACTGTATATTGCTATAGTGACGGGTTGTCAGCCCATCGCCTAAATTGCAATACACTGAAACTCTCGATTCCCTTAGCTGATTTTTACAGCATGCACGGGAGGAGATGCAGCTGGCACATTCTATGTTTTTCTATCACTCCCAGTCCAGCATGGAAGTTGTACTTAATGATATTCTTATAATCACTATAATCTGTTGTAATGTTAAATGCATACTTCAAATACAGCCAAACAAACTCCCCTCGACCAGTTTTTGCGTTATAGTTTTTATAATAAACAAAGTACCTCTTACGTTAAAATTCATAATAATTCTTTTATTTTTAAGCGTTAGCGATTTTTTTTACCTACCTCTAAATGTGTAACTAAATTTTAAATCATCATTGGCAGTAGGTACCTATCCCTTTTTGCAGCGCTACATCTACCCTATTCTTTACTCTGAGCCTTTTAACACTTTCCCATTATAACTTACATTGACACACAAAATTCCGGTAAAAACTCTTTAACCCTTCTCAGGCTGTTTTACATTCATGATGGCAAGTCCGAAATTCTGAGTAAATTAATTAATTTGGCCTACAATGAATTTATTAAGGCCAAAATCGTATTAGGTCAGGGTGATGACTGAAGGCAGTGAATTTATTAAAGTCCTCCCAACCAAATTTCAGTAACGGCAGTCAACCATCTGCGCGGGACTTAGTTTTAAGTGCCCGAGTGTTTACGAAACACAAGTGCATCTCTACAATCTCTTACTCTAATGGTGTCAAATATAACACCCAATAGTCCTTTGTTTAAGTTTGAATTTAAATGTTTCAATGAAATAAATGAAAATTATTAGGTATGTTTATAATAATTTATAATAATGTTTTTAGAGGTATCGCAAAATCTTGTTCATATTTAAGCTTTAGGTATATTCCTTAACAGTAAAACAACTTACAGGTTGTTAGTTACAGCGTAACTTTTCAGATGAAATGTCAATTTTTCCAAAAGATATAAAAAAAAATGGTACTTATTTTGAGTTTCAATAAACCAAACAGGATCCAAATATATCTAAACCAGCTAACTTCAATATTGACTGTAAAATGATACCGAGAAGCAATACAATTCCGGTTTGCGGCCTCCCGTGCAATTTGGAAAACAATTTACATTCCATTATGGATGCATTGTGCTGTTGTCATGTCCTGTATCGTGGGTGATCGGGTACTCGTATAGGTTACTATAATACTGTTGACTTCCAGTCTGGAATGATAATAAAGCATAGAATGTGCCAGCTGTTTCTACTCCCAGGTATGATGTAAAAGCCAGCTAAGGGATTCAAAGGTGTAAGGGACAGCTTCCCGCAGACTGATAGAGGTCGTTAACGAAACTCAACAAAAACTGGAACAACTTTCAGAAAGTATTTATGAAGGCAATGATAAAAATATTTAAAACGAACAACAATTTCGTTGACTGAGCGAGCGCCCACTATCATCAGTTTGCGGCGACCTGTCTTTTACGAGTATATCTCGTATATAGTTTTTATTCTCGTTCGCACATATTATGGGCGCTTTTCCACTAGACGACACGTCAACGGCAACGGCGACGGCACGGTAGGTGAGATAATGTATGAAAATCAATGAAATTATATGACACGCTTTTTCACTTGACGGCACGGCACCGTCACGGCATGTCATCGATTCCCTTAGATATTGTCACGTGATCGTCGACGTTCCGTCGCCGTTGCCGTTGACGTGCCGTCTAGTGGAAAAGCGCCCTATTTTTGGGCAGTATGTAAGTACACCTATGCGTTGCCATAGCTATACCAATCTTCATCATTGAATTCCCACTGATACTGAACATAACACGATGCCTTGTTCCTACTACGGTCCGGTACAATAATAACGGCAAGTAAATTGTTTTGCAAATTGGTTTCTGGTCAGCCGCAAACCCACAACCATGTATCTTAGTAATAGATTACTCTGTTTCCAGCAATAGGTGAGGTCAGGTTAGGATACTGAGTTTATCCTTAAACTGAGAGAGTCTTAAACCACCAACGTTATTTGGTTGGTTTCTCGTTCTTGTGGTATCGATTTCAATCCGGGGCAACGACTTTCAATTGTTGTATCTAGTTTGGTTACATTGTAGAGTAGAGGTAGGTTGCTACTAGTAGATAGAGAGAAAAAGTTTATTGCATAGAAAACAACACACATGTAACAAAATGAAAGGTAGAATCAAATGGTCCTAAAGGTGTGTGCTGAAGCGATGCAGAGGGTCAAAGCTCAGTGTATTATTGCTCAAAAAGAGCAACACTGCTTTTCAGCTCGGTATAGTAAGTCCTGTCCTAGTATGCAGCTCAGCAATAGTATGTCCTGTCTAGGAATGTAAAGTGGTAAAATTACCCCGGTAAAAAACGTTGTTTACCAATTAAATATTATATTTTACGGCAAAAAGTTGCGCCTCCTCTGCTCAGTTGCCACCTTAAGAGGCTCCGTTGACATAAAAATAAAAAGAAGACGGAGCTAACATGGCAATAAAAAAAACGTATTGCAATTATAATTAAGGTGAAGAGGGAGGCCTTTCCCAGCAGTGGGATGATTTAGGCTAGACAAAAGACAAGCGAGATATTATAATTACCTCCTGTGACGTCACACTTGAGGCTGAACGAGTCGCCCTCGACGTAGGGCCCGACTGCAGCCTGTTTGACATCTCCTCTGTCGTCCGTTATCGTCATCTTGCTGGGCGGCACTGCGGAAGAAGAGAATGAGTAATAATTTTTAGGCTCTTTAGTTGATCTTTAATGCTGGATAAAATACTGGACTTAAAAACATTAAATTCAAATTCAAATATCTTTATTACTCACAAAAATCAAAACACATTAGATTACAATCACATTTATAACAATTTGAGAGTGAAAGGTAAGGGACTCAGTATTTTGCTACCATGTTACTCTAGGCAACAGTGGTAGCACTGATTTTCAGCCCTTACCATTTTCGTATAACATTTGAAACTCAAAAAGTAGAGGGCATTTTATAAAGATAAAACATTAAAAAGTTATAAAATTAAATAAATAAAACATGCTTTAAACAAAAAAAAACAAAAAAAAATGTGGATTATTCCCAGTTTAAATACAACGATGCAAAAAAAAAATGCAAATGCTTCGCTCTTGTGAGTTTAGCTTGTTTGAAACAGAACGGAAACCAACTCTCTATGAGAAGCTGTTAGGCATGACGGATGCGGACACTTCCGTATCTGAAGAGTCGAAATAAAGACGAAAAAGTGGTCAACAAAGAAACGATGCATTTCGTGTTCTTTGACATTCATCAGAAAGTTACACGCTTGACCTACCTACTTGTCATACAACCTACATTTCAAAAAAAAACAAAACTTGACACTGGCACAAAGTCAACTAGTGCCACAAAAAAAAAAACACATGCCAAAAGAAGACTGATTGTGTTCTAATAAAAAAAGCGCATAGGCAGGTACATTACAATATAATAAGGACCTACTTAGCAAAATCTTGTACTTAAATAAATTAATCCCTAATGCAAGAGGCTCTAACCAAAATTGAATCCCAGTTATCTGAGGAAACATTAAAAAAGAACAAGCCCATCAAATTATATGGAACTCATTACCAATATCCCGAATAGGCAGGGATTTAACATTATCATTTCGATCAGAGTAATGGCTGGGTGTAGGGCAAATTGGGCGCAAAAAAGACCCTTTATTTTTGCAGGAAAGTGGTGCCTTTTAATTGGAGGTGGAGAGAAATCATCGCTTAGCAAATTGTGTCAAGATGGCTGACCTTTGCTACGGCGTAGCGAGCGTAGCCATTTTCGTAGCAAAGCGTTAATTTCAATCGTTGTAAACTGCTACATTACTTTTTTATTATACAGAGCGAGTAAAGATGAACAACATGATGCAACAACAAATACCTACAAATAATAATTGTGACTAAGTATATTTTTAAATTGCAAGTATAATGCTTGTTAAAATATGCTTATATTCAATGCCATTTTACAAAACAACATAAATTTTAACCGGAAAAGTGTATTTTCGAAAAAATAACATGAATAAAACTAGCGCCAAAAAGAGATTAAAACCGGCGAATAAAGTACGAAACTGACGTAACTCCAGCAAAATTTTGCCATTGTTAAGCGGAATTTTCTAGCAGAAAATTTAAAAATACTAAGCAGACGTAGTCTCCGAAATCTAGACACAGTAGAAATTAATACACGGTAAAACATGTTAATACAAACTACAGGAACTAATGTTATACAAATCGCACCACGATAGCTACCATTCGCAAATTATGTTGTTTTGCAAACCGATATTCAAAGCGTCTATAAAATAATAAAGCCGGTTATGGCGGGCTTGAAGATGTTTTACTTTTCCTAACTTGTACTATAATTTGCAGCTACAATACAGCTGAAATACGACTCTGCTGCAGACATAAATATCTAGTCTAGTGCCAAGTTGACTCTATGTAACCTACCTTCTACTTACACTTGGTTGCAAGTTTAATGCTTGTATTTATAAAAGTCACTCAAATTTGATACTAGTTTTATGTAGAGTTTTAAGTCGCCTGTCTTACTCAGTCTAATTTTTAGTTCCTACTTAGGTACGCTATCACGACTCAGACTTCAGCCGAGTCGCTCCTAATTTATAAACATTATAATTCAAATTTAGAACGTGGGCGCGCACTCGGGATGGTTCGCTAGTCACGTATTAAGTGCGTATCAGTTTGCGCCATTTATACAGGATGTTAAAATCAATTATACGGGGTGTATAGGGAAGTTATACAGAGTGTTAAAAATAATTATACGGGGTGTATAGGGAAGTTATACAGAGTGTTAAAAATAATTATACGGGGTGTATGGGGAAGTTATACAGGATGTTAAAATCAACTATACGGGGTGTATGGGGAAGTTATACAGGGTGTCAAAATCAACTTTACTCTGTGTATGGGGAAGTTATACAGGGTGTTAAAATCAACTTTACAGGGTGTATAGAGAAGTTATACAGGGTGTCAAACATACACCCCGTAGAGTTGATTTTAACACCCTGTATAACTTCCCTATACACCTAGTAAAGTTGATTTTAACACCCTGTATAACTTTCCCTTACACCCCGTAAATCTGATTTTAACACCCTGTATAACTTTCCCATACGTCCCTTATTGTTGATTTTAACACCCTGTATAACTTCCCCAGTCAATCAAGTGATTCAGCCTACATTGTCCTAGCCAAACTAAGGAAAATCTGGTGAAAGCAGCCTTGACACTGGCTGATTTGCCAGTTGCAATAGCCAAATAAGTTAAAAGAAGAAGAAAAAGACTGACTCACGATTATGAACTCGATTTAGCTGATACGTACCTGATTTGAGTGCGGTTGCGTTTATAAATTAACAAGCTACTCAAGTTCTGAGTAAAAGTTTAATTATGACTTGCTTGATCGACTCCCGAGTGCGGTTCTGAGTCTCAACTATAATTGCGGCCCTGAATCCGTAAGTAATACTTAATGTTCATTTATGGTATTTTTCCAATGTATTTGAATAATAAAACTTATAATTTTATTGTACTAATACGTACAATTAATTGTGTAGTTATTTTCAAGTCCATTTTTAACAAAATAAAACGTAATACAAAAAAAAAATTAGAACAATTTTTGTTTCGTATTCGTTCGAGCTTTGTTCGAGTTTAATAAATTACATTATGATAATTCTATCAGTAAATAGAATACTTTGGTACCTACTTGTATTATAAAATAGTTATTTAATAATACAGGATTAAAAACGTACCCAATTTAGAAACTAAGTGTAAGCCGCATATAAAATAGAGATTTATAAAACATCAATCACAAATTTCAACATTTTTTTTTGTTTTGTATTAAACTACATAATAATATTAAACTTGTAGTATTACAGTCTGTCAAAGGTAAACATATTATTTACAACAAGATTTTTTATAAACAATTTTATTACTAAAGTAAATATTTGAGTCCAACATCGCTGGCAAAAACAGTATTTTCATAATCCAACATGAAAATTATTTGTCTTTTCTGAGCTATGCAATTTAAGATAAAAATATTTACAATACCGAGCTGAAGTGGTTGCATTTTTCTCTGTCTCAAAAGCAAAGGAATATTACAAAAGAAATTTTAAAGCTTGAACTCTAGTCTCTAGTATTCCTGCACTTGCATCGCAATATACAGTGACTCTATATAGTGTCGTCTATTGTACGACAATAATGTTTCTTTGTGTTGGTTGCACACTTTGAGTTTTGAGCTGTGAGTAATCTTGTTCCATGCTATAGTGCTTTCAGATTTGGAATTTGAGGCGAGCCACCACAGTGGGTTTTACCTGGCTGTGAAGTTTCGGAAGGTACTTTGGAGTGTTGTAAGTAGATTATTTATGGAGGTTTCAGAGGTACACTTCTGATGCCGAAGTCATTACCAGGTATAATTAGGCCGCTGACATGGTTTCTATAAAGACCACTATCAAAGAGGCCTATTAGCTGTGCTATAAAGAGGTTTAATAACTCTGACACCTTCGACTCGAAACTCACACGACGGAAGAAGACCATATTTTTTATTACTTACATTTGTTTATTCTTCTGTTTCTTGTATGAAATCCTAGATTTTTAATAAGATAACCATTAACATAACACAAATTGATATAAAACCTCTCATCATCTTTTGTCTATACGGATGAACGAAGTTATCATCGACGGTCTAGTAAATTAGATACTTATCGTTATTGCCATGACTCACACATTTGAAGAAGCATTCAGTAATGAAGGTAGGTAAACAATTTTTTATCGTTTTATTAAAGCATAGTAAGATATGTCAAAGTATCCAAACGAAACCATAAAATCCAAATAAGATCAATGCAAAATTAACAAAAATGGTTTCTCTTTATTTGTAAACACTTTTACAAAACCAATAGCTTGGCTGCTAATTCGACCGTGCACTGCTAAGCGGATTTTCCTTTGGATTTATTCCATGTTAATTTTTTTGCCGACGGCTTTGCTTAATCTACCAACAACCAAAAGAATCCCGCCGCAAAATTTTACACAAATTTCAAC
Organism: Scrobipalpa atriplicella; assembly: GCA_029255725.1. Classification (NCBI taxonomy): domain Eukaryota; kingdom Metazoa; phylum Arthropoda; class Insecta; order Lepidoptera; family Gelechiidae; genus Scrobipalpa; species Scrobipalpa atriplicella. The sequence continues at coordinate 10,330 of JARACY010004409.1, read as the reverse complement.
CCTATTACTATGAATTTAAAGTCTTTCGCGCACCACCTTCTGTTTCCGCGAGCGCAAATTGAACTTGGTATAAAAAAGTTGACATGGTTACCTCTACACATGTAATTTTATTCCAATTTGTTTTATCGATTTTTCCCCAAATTGGGTGTGGAAGGCTTTCAAAAATGTCCGCTTTATATTTGAGGGCGAATGCTGAAAAATTCAGCCCTTTTTCGGGGGAAAATTGCGATTTCATTTTTGCCCAACGAATTTTTCGACCGTAGTTTCCAACATTCTTCGTCCCTCTCTGTCGTGTGGGTTGTCTGGTCGGGCGAGCCGATGAACTCTCGTCTAGTTTTTATTTTCAGGTAATCTGGTTTTTTATTTCGCGATGAAGTTTTGCCTTGATTGTGGCTTAGTTTAGTAGAGACCGCGTCATCGTGACTGAGCGCTGCTGAAGTTTCGTACGCTAAGGCCCGTATTTATAATCAGCTCTCAAGAGTGACAGCGAGTTTGAGTTCGTATCAGAAATGTCATTTCAGTACAAAACTACCTGTCAAATCCATACTTAATATTGCTATCAATCTTGAGATCGCTTTATAAATACGAGCCTAAAACAATGTGCATGAACATTGTGCATGGCTTATCGCAACCAAATCTTAAACATCATCGTGGCATAAAATAAAGTATTTCAAACCACTCACCTATAATGGCCTTGAATTTATCTTAAAGGAAGTATGCTCTAGACGCAAAGACGAATAACGGGTTTAAAGAAACCACTCACCTATGACGGTAAGGTTGACCTTGGAATTCCTCGTCTGCGCCTGTTTGAAGTCGACCCGACACCGGTAGACGCCCTGGTCGGTGGCCCTCACGCGGTCCACTCCCAGTTCCGCTGGTCTTCTCTCTGGCAGGAAATATGCTCTGGACGCGAAGACACTCTCGTCTGACCACCGCTCTGCGACGCCGAAGTCGCGCTCTCGGGCGTCGACGCTGGTGAATAAAATATTATATTAGCTAGAAAGTTATGTATATGTACCTATAATCAGACGGAGGTATGATTGATGCTAGGTATTCATTTGCACCTTATACCGGGTGTAAGGGACAGCGTCCCGCAAACTGATAGGGGTTGCTCAGTCAACGATACTGAACAACTATCACCAGGTTTTTTTTTCAGGAAATAAAAAAAAAAATTTGCTTTTTCATACAAATTGTCTGATCGAGGTGGTCATTTTGTATGAAAAAGCAAATTTTTTTTTTCATTTCCTGAAAAAAAATCCTGGTGGAAGTTGTTCAGTATCGTTGACTGAGCAAACCCTATAAGTTTGCAGGACGCTGTCCCTTACACCCCCTGAAATATCGGCTTTTAAAGTAATATAACTTAGTAACACAGGGAATTTGTAAATCACTTGAAAAAACACTCTGTCACCGCTTCAGTCAGATAAAACAACTATTCCACCAGAATACTCAAATATTCTTGCCGAAACTAAACGATATTTTCCTTAAACTCAAAATAGAGTTGGTACAACTGTTTCTCCTTAGGCAAACACTTTGCCTGAATGAGCCATCCAGAACAATTCGAGACAACTTCAAAACTTGGCAAGAGCTTTAGTTAAAATCAGACTATTGGGGCTCTCTATTCAAACACGCTTCGGAACTTATACGTGGGTAGGAAGCAATTACTTTATGTGTTGCTACCTACTGGAAAATTGTCTAGTTTTAACTGGGTCGTCATTAAGCCATAATTTTCGGGTGTGTATATTCTTAGTCGGATTTATATCGTGATTTTTCTTGCTTTTAACTTGGTTTGCTAGCCAACAACACGGAAGACCGATGGGGGCCATGATGACCTTCAGTTTCGGTAATGGTAATAATATATCGATATATGATAGTGCTGAGTTGCAGGCATCGGCATTACGGCTTAACTGTGGATAAGCCCGGCTAAAAATACAACAAGCGGGGTGGTGGATTCTGCAAGTGGCCTAGCTTGCGGGCACCGTGTCAGTGCTCAGAAGATTTTTTCCCAATTCTCACCACATAAATTTGTCTCTACACTAGAAGCTCTTGTGAAAGAATTTCAGAGTACCTAGCTTATTTCACTGGCTCTGTCAAAATCTGGTCTAACTTTTGCTGTCTTCTACAGTTTTAACTTTGGAGTATTGTCTAGCTGCTATTTAGTTCTGACAGTCCCGAAGTCTAACTAAAGTTGGTTCACATTCTGCGTGAAGAATTCACACAGGAAGTTAGACTTCCTGTTTTAGTTTTACCGTTGCTTCTGCTTTGTCATAGTCAGAAGCTGGTTAACACTTCTTTTTTCTAATTTGTTAGGTACATCTGCCGTGTAAAGCTTTGGATCTCAATCCAGAGGTCATGACTTACATTCCCAAGGGAAAATCTAAGATATAGGCATGGTCTCTGTGCATCTTCCACAGATCTCGGCAATGCACCAGTCAGGCTGGCGTCGAAGTGATAGGAGATGCGACGGTCTCGTTCAGAAAGTGTGCCATTATAAATGCGAAAGTTTATTAGTTTGGATGTTTGTTACTCAATAACACTTCAAGCTCTGGACGGATCCGCCTATCCGGATACAACTTGGCAAACGCGTAGGATAGGTCCTGGAATAGGACATAGGCTCCTTTTCACGTCGGGAAAACCTTCAGTTCCACGGAAAAACTAATTTAACGCGGGTGAAACTGCGGGAGGAAAGCTAGTCAAACATAATGGCGTTCTATGACAGAGTTCACGGCGAAGCGTTTGCTTGAAGTTTTAAGTAACGCCTCCCTGAACGAGGTCTAAAGAAAATAATCCCTATTTAGTTGGGTAAATCCTTACCTGTAAATAGGCGTGCCCAAGTCCTCTCGGTACCAGAGCACCAGAAGAACTGCGTCATCCTCATCCTGCGTAGAGATGTCGCATGGAAGATACACCGGCTCGCCAGCCACTGCTATCACTTGTGTCATCGGCACTGGAACATGGAAAGAGAAATGTTAATGATGTTTTATGTGTCAAAGGAAGAAAGAAAGGGGCATGTTGTTGCTGGTACACGTAATTATCGTTGAGTTTCCTGACCACAATTTTAATTTAGGATAAAAGAGCATGGAAAAAGAATAACCTAGAGAAATAACGTTTTTTCTAGTACCTAATTAGCATACTTAATTATTATAAATCACAATTTTACTTTGAAAAGTTTAAGTTACGTAGTTGTATTTGTTTCGCATATTTTTTGTTAAAGGCATTTCCTTTATTAATTTTTTTTAATTATTTTAAGAGTTACAAACCAAACAAAGATTAAAATACTTCAGCAATTTTTTTCCCAAGACTGAAGCGATGCATGCGGACTACTTTGTCCGGCGTGGCCAGCCGGCTGAACCGGACGCGCCCGGACATCCGGCCCGCCCCGGACGCACTTACCCGCGCAGTGTGCACCGCGATTTATTGTCACGAGTATCTTAGCCTTTTCTCGGTGATGGTTTTAACCAATCTATTAGTTTGTTTAAGACTTTTTGCGCTTTGTGCACAATGGGAGCATTTCGGTAGGAACTAAACTCATTGCCGTCCCTTTTTGTTCTCTCATGATAGAAAATGATATTCATCATTAGCATCGCTGAATTGCCGTCATTATAATAAAACAGCAAATAAAATATACTCGTAATATTTACTAGCAGATATATGGTTGTGAGGTTGCGACGTACTTATATAGACAGATAGCCTTTCCAGTACCTATAGTTAAGTGATTAATCGCTGAGGCTCTTCATGATTCTATGTACCTACGTGTAGAAAAAGCATTCAGCTCGTTTGTTTTAAGAATATCAGTATCTCTTCTCTTTACTTTTTCTCAAAATCCACTGTAAATTGCCATACTCTAAGACCTCCTCGACCCTTGCCGTTGAACTATGTCAATAAATCCACATCCATTGCAACTCTAGTTCCGCAGATTATTTCCGTCTCCCAGAGGGGACGTTCGGAAATTAATAGCATTTCCTATGGCGTGTTTCGATAGCGGCCATCGCATTCGACTTAACAAGTTGTTATTGGTTCAGGCTACACAAGTACAGTTTCAAAGGGAATTATGGATTCAAGTTGAGGAGGTCTTAGAGTATGGCAATTTACAGTGGATTTTGAGAAAAAGTAAAGAGAAGAGATACTGATATTCTTAAAACAAACGAGCTGAATGCTTTTTCTACACGTAGGTACATAGAATCATGAAGAGCCTCAGCGATTAATCACTTAACTATAGGTACTGGAAAGGCTATCTGTCTATATAAGTACGTCGCAACCTCACAACCATATATCTGCTAGTAAATATTACGAGTATATTTTATTTGCTGTTTTATTATAATGACGGCAATTCAGCGATGCTAATGATGAATATCATTTTCTATCATGAGAGAACAAAAAGGGACGGCAATGAGTTTAGTTCCTACCGAAATGCTCCCATTGTGCACAAAGCGCAAAAAGTCTTAAACAAACTAATAGATTGGTTAAAACCATCACCGAGAAAAGGCTAAGATACTCGTGACAATAAATCGCGGTGCACACTGCGCGGGTAAGTGCGTCCGGGGCGGGCCGGATGTCCGGGCGCGTCCGGTTCAGCCGGCTGGCCACGCCGGACAAAGTAGTCCGCATGCATCGCTTCAGTCTTGGGAAAAAAATTGCTGAAGTATTTTAATCTTTGTTTGGTTTGTAACTCTTAAAATAATTAAAAAAAATTAATAAAGGAAATGCCTTTAACAAAAAATATGCGAAACAAATACAACTACGTAACTTAAACTTTTCAAAGTAAAATTGTGATTTATAATAATTAAGTATGCTAATTAGGTACTAGAAAAAACGTTATTTCTCTAGGTTATTCTTTTTCCATGCTCTTTTATCCTAAATTAAAATTGTGGTCAGGAAACTCAACGATAATTACGTGTACCAGCAACAACATGCCCCTTTCTTTCTTCCTTTGACACATAAAACATCATTAACATTTCTCTTTCCATGTTCCAGTGCCGATGACACAAGTGATAGCAGTGGCTGGCGAGCCGGTGTATCTTCCATGCGACATCTCTACGCAGGATGAGGATGACGCAGTTCTTCTGGTGCTCTGGTACCGAGAGGACTTGGGCACGCCTATTTACAGGTAAGGATTTACCCAACTAAATAGGGATTATTTTCTTTAGACCTCGTTCAGGGAGGCGTTACTTAAAACTTCAAGCAAACGCTTCGCCGTGAACTCTGTCATAGAACGCCATTATGTTTGACTAGCTTTCCTCCCGCAGTTTCACCCGCGTTAAATTAGTTTTTCCGTGGAACTGAAGGTTTTCCCGACGTGAAAAGGAGCCTATGTCCTATTCCAGGACCTATCCTACGCGTTTGCCAAGTTGTATCCGGATAGGCGGATCCGTCCAGAGCTTGAAGTGTTATTGAGTAACAAACATCCAAACTAATAAACTTTCGCATTTATAATGGCACACTTTCTGAACGAGACCGTCGCATCTCCTATCACTTCGACGCCAGCCTGACTGGTGCATTGCCGAGATCTGTGGAAGATGCACAGAGACCATGCCTATATCTTAGATTTTCCCTTGGGAATGTAAGTCATGACCTCTGGATTGAGATCCAAAGCTTTACACGGCAGATGTACCTAACAAATTAGAAAAAAGAAGTGTTAACCAGCTTCTGACTATGACAAAGCAGAAGCAACGGTAAAACTAAAACAGGAAGTCTAACTTCCTGTGTGAATTCTTCACGCAGAATGTGAACCAACTTTAGTTAGACTTCGGGACTGTCAGAACTAAATAGCAGCTAGACAATACTCCAAAGTTAAAACTGTAGAAGACAGCAAAAGTTAGACCAGATTTTGACAGAGCCAGTGAAATAAGCTAGGTACTCTGAAATTCTTTCACAAGAGCTTCTAGTGTAGAGACAAATTTATGTGGTGAGAATTGGGAAAAAATCTTCTGAGCACTGACACGGTGCCCGCAAGCTAGGCCACTTGCAGAATCCACCACCCCGCTTGTTGTATTTTTAGCCGGGCTTATCCACAGTTAAGCCGTAATGCCGATGCCTGCAACTCAGCACTATCATATATCGATATATTATTACCATTACCGAAACTGAAGGTCATCATGGCCCCCATCGGTCTTCCGTGTTGTTGGCTAGCAAACCAAGTTAAAAGCAAGAAAAATCACGATATAAATCCGACTAAGAATATACACACCCGAAAATTATGGCTTAATGACGACCCAGTTAAAACTAGACAATTTTCCAGTAGGTAGCAACACATAAAGTAATTGCTTCCTACCCACGTATAAGTTCCGAAGCGTGTTTGAATAGAGAGCCCCAATAGTCTGATTTTAACTAAAGCTCTTGCCAAGTTTTGAAGTTGTCTCGAATTGTTCTGGATGGCTCATTCAGGCAAAGTGTTTGCCTAAGGAGAAACAGTTGTACCAACTCTATTTTGAGTTTAAGGAAAATATCGTTTAGTTTCGGCAAGAATATTTGAGTATTCTGGTGGAATAGTTGTTTTATCTGACTGAAGCGGTGACAGAGTGTTTTTTCAAGTGATTTACAAATTCCCTGTGTTACTAAGTTATATTACTTTAAAAGCCGATATTTCAGGGGGTGTAAGGGACAGCGTCCTGCAAACTTATAGGGTTTGCTCAGTCAACGATACTGAACAACTTCCACCAGGATTTTTTTTCAGGAAATGAAAAAAAAAATTTGCTTTTTCATACAAAATGACCACCTCGATCAGACAATTTGTATGAAAAAGCAAATTTTTTTTTTTATTTCCTGAAAAAAAAACCTGGTGATAGTTGTTCAGTATCGTTGACTGAGCAACCCCTATCAGTTTGCGGGACGCTGTCCCTTACACCCGGTATAAGGTGCAAATGAATACCTAGCATCAATCATACCTCCGTCTGATTATAGGTACATATACATAACTTTCTAGCTAATATAATATTTTATTCACCAGCGTCGACGCCCGAGAGCGCGACTTCGGCGTCGCAGAGCGGTGGTCAGACGAGAGTGTCTTCGCGTCCAGAGCATATTTCCTGCCAGAGAGAAGACCAGCGGAACTGGGAGTGGACCGCGTGAGGGCCACCGACCAGGGCGTCTACCGGTGTCGGGTCGACTTCAAACAGGCGCAGACGAGGAATTCCAAGGTCAACCTTACCGTCATAGGTGAGTGGTTTCTTTAAACCCGTTATTCGTCTTTGCGTCTAGAGCATACTTCCTTTAAGATAAATTCAAGGCCATTATAGGTGAGTGGTTTGAAATACTTTATTTTATGCCACGATGATGTTTAAGATTTGGTTGCGATAAGCCATGCACAATGTTCATGCACATTGTTTTAGGCTCGTATTTATAAAGCGATCTCAAGATTGATAGCAATATTAAGTATGGATTTGACAGGTAGTTTTGTACTGAAATGACATTTCTGATACGAACTCAAACTCGCTGTCACTCTTGAGAGCTGATTATAAATACGGGCCTTAGCGTACGAAACTTCAGCAGCGCTCAGTCACGATGACGCGGTCTCTACTAAACTAAGCCACAATCAAGGCAAAACTTCATCGCGAAATAAAAAACCAGATTACCTGAAAATAAAAACTAGACGAGAGTTCATCGGCTCGCCCGACCAGACAACCCACACGACAGAGAGGGACGAAGAATGTTGGAAACTACGGTCGAAAAATTCGTTGGGCAAAAATGAAATCGCAATTTTCCCCCGAAAAAGGGCTGAATTTTTCAGCATTCGCCCTCAAATATAAAGCGGACATTTTTGAAAGCCTTCCACACCCAATTTGGGGAAAAATCGATAAAACAAATTGGAATAAAATTACATGTGTAGAGGTAACCATGTCAACTTTTTTATACCAAGTTCAATTTGCGCTCGCGGAAACAGAAGGTGGTGCGCGAAAGACTTTAAATTCATAGTAATAGGGTTGAAATTTGTGTAAAATTTTGCGGCGGGATTCTTTTGGTTGTTGGTAGATTAAGCAAAGCCGTCGGCAAAAAAATTAACATGGAATAAATCCAAAGGAAAATCCGCTTAGCAGTGCACGGTCGAATTAGCAGCCAAGCTATTGGTTTTGTAAAAGTGTTTACAAATAAAGAGAAACCATTTTTGTTAATTTTGCATTGATCTTATTTGGATTTTATGGTTTCGTTTGGATACTTTGACATATCTTACTATGCTTTAATAAAACGATAAAAAATTGTTTACCTACCTTCATTACTGAATGCTTCTTCAAATGTGTGAGTCATGGCAATAACGATAAGTATCTAATTTACTAGACCGTCGATGATAACTTCGTTCATCCGTATAGACAAAAGATGATGAGAGGTTTTATATCAATTTGTGTTATGTTAATGGTTATCTTATTAAAAATCTAGGATTTCATACAAGAAACAGAAGAATAAACAAATGTAAGTAATAAAAAATATGGTCTTCTTCCGTCGTGTGAGTTTCGAGTCGAAGGTGTCAGAGTTATTAAACCTCTTTATAGCACAGCTAATAGGCCTCTTTGATAGTGGTCTTTATAGAAACCATGTCAGCGGCCTAATTATACCTGGTAATGACTTCGGCATCAGAAGTGTACCTCTGAAACCTCCATAAATAATCTACTTACAACACTCCAAAGTACCTTCCGAAACTTCACAGCCAGGTAAAACCCACTGTGGTGGCTCGCCTCAAATTCCAAATCTGAAAGCACTATAGCATGGAACAAGATTACTCACAGCTCAAAACTCAAAGTGTGCAACCAACACAAAGAAACATTATTGTCGTACAATAGACGACACTATATAGAGTCACTGTATATTGCGATGCAAGTGCAGGAATACTAGAGACTAGAGTTCAAGCTTTAAAATTTCTTTTGTAATATTCCTTTGCTTTTGAGACAGAGAAAAATGCAACCACTTCAGCTCGGTATTGTAAATATTTTTATCTTAAATTGCATAGCTCAGAAAAGACAAATAATTTTCATGTTGGATTATGAAAATACTGTTTTTGCCAGCGATGTTGGACTCAAATATTTACTTTAGTAATAAAATTGTTTATAAAAAATCTTGTTGTAAATAATATGTTTACCTTTGACAGACTGTAATACTACAAGTTTAATATTATTATGTAGTTTAATACAAAACAAAAAAAAATGTTGAAATTTGTGATTGATGTTTTATAAATCTCTATTTTATATGCGGCTTACACTTAGTTTCTAAATTGGGTACGTTTTTAATCCTGTATTATTAAATAACTATTTTATAATACAAGTAGGTACCAAAGTATTCTATTTACTGATAGAATTATCATAATGTAATTTATTAAACTCGAACAAAGCTCGAACGAATACGAAACAAAAATTGTTCTAATTTTTTTTTTGTATTACGTTTTATTTTGTTAAAAATGGACTTGAAAATAACTACACAATTAATTGTACGTATTAGTACAATAAAATTATAAGTTTTATTATTCAAATACATTGGAAAAATACCATAAATGAACATTAAGTATTACTTACGGATTCAGGGCCGCAATTATAGTTGAGACTCAGAACCGCACTCGGGAGTCGATCAAGCAAGTCATAATTAAACTTTTACTCAGAACTTGAGTAGCTTGTTAATTTATAAACGCAACCGCACTCAAATCAGGTACGTATCAGCTAAATCGAGTTCATAATCGTGAGTCAGTCTTTTTCTTCTTCTTTTAACTTATTTGGCTATTGCAACTGGCAAATCAGCCAGTGTCAAGGCTGCTTTCACCAGATTTTCCTTAGTTTGGCTAGGACAATGTAGGCTGAATCACTTGATTGACTGGGGAAGTTATACAGGGTGTTAAAATCAACAATAAGGGACGTATGGGAAAGTTATACAGGGTGTTAAAATCAGATTTACGGGGTGTAAGGGAAAGTTATACAGGGTGTTAAAATCAACTTTACTAGGTGTATAGGGAAGTTATACAGGGTGTTAAAATCAACTCTACGGGGTGTATGTTTGACACCCTGTATAACTTCTCTATACACCCTGTAAAGTTGATTTTAACACCCTGTATAACTTCCCCATACACAGAGTAAAGTTGATTTTGACACCCTGTATAACTTCCCCATACACCCCGTATAGTTGATTTTAACATCCTGTATAACTTCCCCATACACCCCGTATAATTATTTTTAACACTCTGTATAACTTCCCTATACACCCCGTATAATTATTTTTAACACTCTGTATAACTTCCCTATACACCCCGTATAATTGATTTTAACATCCTGTATAAATGGCGCAAACTGATACGCACTTAATACGTGACTAGCGAACCATCCCGAGTGCGCGCCCACGTTCTAAATTTGAATTATAATGT
>JARACY010004408.1:0-27048 GCA_029255725.1 Scrobipalpa atriplicella | reverse complement strand
CTCGTCAGCTGTAATGTAGGGAAACTCAGACACCCCACTCTCGATCAAAAAACACTTGAAGCCGACCACTCCGGCTTTAATCATATTCTGTAGCTCGTGCTAAAATAAAAATAAAAGAAAACAAGTCAATTAAATTAACGGTATTTTACAACAACAAAAAATATTATTGGTACCTCATTTCCGGGAACGACTCCACCCCAAAATCCAATGTCAGTATAAACTTCCTCCTTAGCTACCAACGCTTTTACTTTCAAATTTTCTAGTGTCGTTGTCGGCGGTATAGAATTTCTGAAAATACGATAATGCTATTTCGAAATACGATCTTGTTACCAAAACTTTACACAATAGGTAAACACGTCCAAGTAGGTGAACAAGTCCGAACAACGCTGTCATGTATTATTTTTAATTTGCAAAAACTCGTCACGGAAGCCATTAAGCAATTTTTTTTTAGTTTCTTGTCACAAATTGCCCATTCTCCGGTAGGTAGAGTCACTTAGCTATAATCTCAGATTTATCGACGTTACGCTAATTCTGGAACACCGAGAAGAGGACTTACAAAGGCATATCAAGAAGGGTGGTGAATCCTCCAGCTGCCGCAGCACGAGTCCCCGTGGCGAAACCCTCCCAGCTGGTGCGACCCGGCTCGTTCAGGTGAACATGGGAATCCACCATACCCGCCATCAGGGCTAGGTCACCGCCATCTATAACCTAAAAATTGCTGGACCTATGTTAAAACTTGGTTTAAAAAAATGACGCTACAGATTTTGCTACAGATTAGACAGCAAGTCTACGATAGGTACAGGAATTGTATGGAAATATTATAATTTTTTTTACTTGGAATGGGTTAGCGCTTGACTCCAGACACAAAGGTCAGTGATGACCGTGACAGAGTCGACGATGGAGCGAGCTAACTCAGAAGACGCCTGTTAAGGCACTGGTAGTCTCACGCACCGACGGAACACAGCGAGCCTGTTTGGCGCCGGACTCCGGTGAGAGGGTGGTCGCGAGCCAGGCGGCCCCTTGCGGAGCCTACCACCGCTTTGTTGGGATCATTCAGCCGGACTTATTCACAGGCAAGCCTGTTTTGATATTACAATCTTTATAAAAAAAAAACAATAGGCCATCGTTTAAGAAGATAATTAAGAGAATAATTTAAATTAAATTAGTACCAATTAAAATTCATAGTTTCCCTTGTGTTATACAGTACCTCTACATTTCCTACGTCAAATCTTAATGCATTTATGGATTGCCGTGTGAAGACTCCTTCTATTATCCCATTCTCGTTAACCAGCACCCCGCCATCCAACTCTTCCGTCTCCGTGACCACATGACGACTCAGAAACAACTTCTTCCCTTCCGTTTGGGATGACAAACTTATTTCACGACATGATATTACCGCTACGAAAAATAATAATATAAATAAATATAGGTAAAGCTCCACAGGGCAACTCTCCTACGTAAAATGAATTCTTCAAAAAATTTACTTACAAATTGTGATCCACAGCAAAATTATTTTTATAAACAAAGATGGGAACCACATTGTGCTCAAACGGCGGTTGCTATAATAATGAAATGAAGCACCAATTCAAATTGTATTCCAGTGCGCTACTAGATACTGGTTTGGTTTACTAGCATTTGCCGCGGAACTGCTCTTGAGTAGGCATAGAAACAAGTGATTGACAAACGATAACGATACTTTGAGATTAAATACGAGAAGATACGATGGAAGATGATAAACGAAGTAGGTTGATTATATTTTTTAACATAACTACATAAGGTGTAGTAGAGCGTCAACCGACTACCAAAAACAATGTTACTCATTATCGTTACTCTTGATAACTTTTAAGGTATTTTTTTTTAAACGTTTTGCAATATTATTAGCAGAGATTATTAATATTATTATTCTCTACTTAATGGATTTTTCCCATAAAAAGGCGTTATAGATTTTATTGATAAATCTGTTCATTAGGTAGGTTAGTCTTTCTTACGAGCTTTCCCAACCGATTTTCAGCGATTTTGGATCAACCCATTAAGATCAACCTCCTTCTTTAATTTAATAATATAACTTTTGAAGAAATAAAACACAGCTGATAACAAAAACAATGGTTTATTATTTATTTACAACATAATTATAAATCTTTTAACAATAATTTTCCCTTTGGTTCGCCGACAAGCTCGCCGCCTGCGCATACTAGTTGACCGCGGAGGTAGGTCTTCTTCACCACGCCTTTCAACGTCTTATTCAGGTATGGGGACAGCTGAAAAAGGTTAGTACCTAATAAAAAATCCTTCCAGGCATTTTAAATATTTCATTTATTTCATTTTTTCATTCATATTGCTATATAGTGCCCAACGATTAAAGACACTTTACCGCTCCTATTCCAAAGAGTCCTGTTCCTAGTTAGGATCCTACATACATCGGGTTAAGTAAATTGTCATTTATGTCAAATATGTCAATCTATAAGTCATCGTCCAAGTTATTTGATACAGTGCAGACAATTTCAAACTGTATGTTATGCTTATTCTAGGTTAAAGCATCCATACGTACCTTATTTTTGTACTTGATGACGTCAATGGTTACGTTGAAGGAAGCATCGGGGTCGAAGAACACCAGATCGGCGTCAAGTCCAGGTCTTATGGCCCCCTTCCTGTCTTGAAGCCCACAGAGCCGAGCCGGGCCCAAACTCAGGTATTTTGTCACATCCTTGAGATCGAGGCCCCGGAAACTTGCTTCCGTCCAGAAAAGTGACAGTCCTATAAAAAAAAAATTAAAATATCAGTTATCGAAAGTATTCATATTTATTTTATCTAAGCTTATGTTTAAATAAGATTAACTATGAAAAGAAAACTTACCAAATTGCACGGATGAGATTCCTCCCCACGCTTCTAGATTGTTGCTGCACTTCAGATCGGGCGTGCACGGCGAGTGGTCCGACACCACCAAGTCGATTTTATCTTCCAACAAATATTTCCAAAGCATTTCCTGTAAACGTAAAATAGGATGTCATGAACCTAGTTAAATATGAGAAGAATTTGTTTCCCGTACGGCTTTAGATTAAAATGTTACTATTTGAAGAGATATAATAGAAGAGATAATACCTTATTATCCTTGTCCCTGATAGGCGGAGCGCATTTATATTCGCTGTGTCCCTTCGGTATCTGGTCTGCGCTGAGGCTGAGGTAATGGTGACAGGTCTCCGTAGTGACGCCTCCTCGCCAGGCGCTGCTGCCGCCAGCCACACGAGCCTTGCGAGCCTTCTCCAGTAGAGGCACCACTTCTGCTGACGATACGTGCACTATGTGTACTCGGACGCTATAGAAAAAAATATCGATAATAAAGAGGCGTAGGAGGACCCAAGTTCCGCTGTTTTAGGACATATATCAGGTGATCTGTCATTCTGAAGCATAATCAAAGAAAGAGTGTATTCCCTTGATGACCATTGACTTACTCAGTTTTATCGAGGAAGCTGGTTATAAGAGAAATTGCGTTTAACTCCATATTCGGTGGTCGAGATTCTAGGTAGGTTTGATATTCTTTCGGATCTGCAATGAAAAGATATACAATACCTACATTTTTCTTAGTAACAATAAATATTTGAAATCATCATGTACTACTTCAATAAAGCGTACCTCTCTTTTTCATCTTAGGTTTACTATGAGTGTCATTTTCATCTTCCATTTCAGCATGAAACTGCAACAAACGAAACGAAGAATGTTTTCATCTTGAGTTGGAACATTTTTATCTCATTGGCATAATATCGTAAACTTTTATAATCGAATAACAGTTTTGCTTCAAAAACCTACCGCCAAAACCGAATCTGTTCCTTCTAAAGCTGTGAAAGCTTTTTTCAGGTCCTCGTGTTCCACGTTAGGAAACTCATCCACCCCGCTCGGGCATAAGAAGCACTTAAAGCCCACCACTCCAGCTTTTACCAAATCTCGAAGGGAGTCCTATAAAGAAATATTTGTAAAATTAATATGACGTTATTTTACTCTCCCTTATAAAAAGAAGAAAAATATGTCATATATATATTTTTGATGATTTTGGCGACGACGCTTTAAATACAATGAATACGTACTTGATTTCCAGGAATAACACCTCCCCAGAATCCAACGTCAACGTACACGTTGTTTCTAGCTGACTCTGCCTTCCTTTTAAGGTTTTCTACTGTCGTCGTTGGTGGGATTGAGTTCCTGTAATAACATATGCGCAATATGCGCTTTACAAAAATATGCGCTTTATTCAAACATTTGATAAGTAGGTATTAACATTTTCAGTTATTTTTTTCAGAGTTTCGAGAGGAATAATTTTTTATCCACAAGTTAGTACATTTGTAAAGAATTCTATCACAATGGCATATCGATGTAGGTGCCGTATGGAATCCCTCCTAAGCGATTCTTCCAGGCTCATTCGCAGTTACCACGCCAGCCATCAGCACCATCACTACCACTTACAGAGGCATGTCGACGATGGTGGTGATGCCGCCGGCAGCTGCGGCGGCGGTGGCGGTCTGGAACCCCTCCCAGGCGGTTCTTCCAGGCTCGTTCACGTGCACATGGGAGTCTACCACGCCAGCCATCAGCGCCATGTTGCCCCCATCGATAACCTGCACTCGAAAATATCATCCTTTTTCAGTGACGTACCTACTTATTGTCTCCTATAGATGTTACGACTCTAATGATCAATCAGCCTACTTATTTTCATGCTCTTTTCGTAGCTCTCGCTACGACGCGTAGCAAATATACCGGGTGTAAGGGACAGCGTACCAAAAACTGAAAGGGGTTGCTCAGTCAATGAAACTGAACAACTATCAGCAGGAAATTCTTTCTGGAAATGAAAAAGAAAATTGGCTTTCCCATACAAGTTGTCTGACCGTCATCGTCATTTTGTATGGAACAGTATTTTTTTTATTTCCTGAAAGAATTTCCTGGTGATAGTTGTTCAGTTTCGTTGACTGAGCAACCCCTTTCAGTAATCGGTACGCTGGTGTCTATTTAATTCACCTTGAGCGTATACAGAGGTTGGTAATGCACGGTAGTTATTGTTATCACATCTGTTGACCTTAACGACATTAATGAATTAATCACCTACTCACCTACTTACGATGTAAATAAACACGTTATTGGAAAACAGCCAAACACGAAGTAATATTATTTTATTATCACTAAAACGACTCAATATTATGATTTTAATGTGCTAGAAATGTTTTTTCCCAATTGTTTGAACTAACCTTAATCGTTCCTTTACTTTCGTTTGCAATTTTATCAGCATCATTCCTCATCAAAACCTTCTCGATTATTCCATTGTCGTCCACTAAAACACCGCCGTCAAATATATCATCTTCTGTGACCACTCGTGTGCTCAAAAACAATTGTTTTTGGAACGACATCGCGCGACAAAACACAGTACTGAGTTACTAAAGTAAACTGACTGGTCGACCGCACGCACCGTTCCGCATTCATCTGTGAATGTAATTTGCCGGTATTTTATCGTACAGAGTCGAACTCAGTGTTATCGTATGTTTACAAATTACATCAGAAACTTATCGTTGTTGTTTTTTCTTAGATCTAAATATTACTTTACATTATATTGAAACTTCGTAACTCAACAAATTTTACGATTTATCTATTATTTGTCAAGACGTCGGTTATTTCTTTCCGGTATTATTTCCAGTTTATTTCTTATTTTCCAGTATTGTTTAGGTTAAAAATACTGGTTGAATCGACTTGTTGTTAAATGAGCATTTTAGAGTCCACTTAAAAACAACTAAATAATGTTCTATTGACTCTTGAATATTAAGTAAAATCTATTGGATTGGAGTAAGCAGTAATATATTAACCATCTCAACCGACTTCTTCTTGGCAATTCAGCTTAGAAGTTATAAAACCGATAACAAATTGCTGTGCGCTGACTGATAAGGGAAACCTACTTCGCTTCGATTGAGAAATACCTAGATACATTTATCAAGATTGAGTGCGACATAGTTTAAACGAAAATCAAAGCAGGCATCTAGCGGTCAAGTGATAAAGTAGTAGTTCAATCAATACGATGGCATAGCATACACGAGCAGGTAGTTAGAGCAATCGCTACAAGATGGCACTACTGACTTCCGTTTGGATCCGCGCCAGAGTTTAAATTCACTGCGAGTCTGCGATTGACAACAAAATCCAACTGACCACATGTCACTAAATATACATTTATGACAGTATGTTTTTTTCCAAGGCGACCAGTACAAATTAGGTATTCAATCAAATATAATGCAAAAAAATATACTAAAATCAATAACTCCAAAAATAAATTGAACAAGAAATGCCTAAATGTGTGAGGTTTAAAACACGTATAGAATTATTTTTTACTTTACTAAGTTATCACTCTCTCTTAACTATAATTTTAAACTGCTTTAGAAGATTTTCAACTTGAAAAAGTTACTGTAACTAATGTACCTATGTGATGTGCACAATAATTTTTAATATCAAAACCAATGTAACAAGGTATGTAATATGTGATAGGGAGGGGCCAGGCAGGAGTATACCGATAGCACACTGGCCCCTTATTCAAACCCAATTAAAAAAAGGAAAAAAAAGAAGGGTATCACGTTGTCAGATTGTTCCCAAATGGGTTAGGTCAGGACATTGCAGGCTGTCTAAATCACTTTATTTTCAGTCGTCGGTTTGTCGGTCCGACAGTTAAAATAACTATAAATTCAAAGAACACATTAAACCGTGGAGACTGTTGTTGTCTCAGACAGTTTTTAATGCACCAACCAAGTCTTAAACCCATTATGCGACTTAAAATATTTGACATAAGAGAAAAGTGCTCGATGCTCATCGGTTTTACGTCTCTACAACCTAAAAAAAAATTAAGATGTTTACTTTTATGAGTGTTTTTGCACAGGAAGAAAATGACATGTTTCTCCTAACATAATATTTCGATTGATCACTCGATAAGATGATAAATACTTACAATATGTTTTATAAAAGATCTTTGGTTTTAACCAATTTTACATTTGACATATCGATTTTAGCAACATCACAACCAACAATAGGAATAATATTCCCCATTAATCATCACCCAATACCTTGTCACACGTGATTTGACGTGATTATTGGTTGACAATGGAGCTCTGTATAATTGCGTATCGAATGTAAGAGCAGCATCGTGGGCGCAAGCGGCAGGCCAGTTGACGAATCGCCGACAAATGCCAACGGCCCGCCTTGACCCTGCGCGGGAGCACGCGGGGTGTTCACAGCCTCCCAACCATCCCTCCGAATCAATATAGAGCTTATATGTGATGATCATTTACAATTATAAACATATCAACTTAAGGAAATTTCTTGCGAGATTATGACATGTATTCACATAATGGTCTTTCATATTTTTTATGTCTTTATTTATCCTATTGATTCAGTGTACATTGTATTCTGCTTTCCACATAACTTTACTCTAATTCGCGATTCCTTCACATAATTTCCAAATTATAGACCAATTTATCATATATTGTCATATATTGTGTAAAAAATAAAAAGAGCACAAATTCCAGCAGAGAATTATACACATAGCCTGGAAGTAAATATGCTCATACGTAAACATCGACCGGTTATGTACTCAGGCTATTTTCGAAAGGGCACATCCCGCTCTTGAACTTGAACTAGTTCCAATGGTTCCGCTGCTGTCGAGAACAAGTGCAACATATTGCCACTCTTATGCAGATTTTATTGCGCACTTTGTCATCTTATCTGACGTGTCCGCTCAAAAAACACTTAACAGTTTTGTTCTTTTTTTTGTCTCGTCTTTTGCATCGTGTTTAGTTTATGATTAAGGAAATGGGCGTGAGTCGTGAAATGGTTTCTAAATTGGGTATGGAAATTCAAGAGGGGCTGATGTTTTGGTTAAATAAAGTAATAAAAATGTTTTACTGCCATCACCTTTTAACTCAAGCAAGTCAATTAGACAATACTTCCTGGTGTTGTGGGTCACTCGTCCAGGCCTTTGGTGGAAAACAAGGGCAATGCCAATTTCAGGGTCCACTTAATCAGTTTACAGTTAGGTGCTGGCGCGTGAGGAACAATGCCAGTGGCATTGGCGGGAAGAAAGGAAGGAACGCCGTGTGAATAGCAATGAGGTGCTGAGCAGCGCCCGGTGCGCCCGCGCAACCGAGCTGGCACCAGCCGCGCCTAGCGGAAAGAACAGAGGTTGCAAACTGTTACTTCTGTACTTAAGTAGTATTATTTTTGAATTATATTAGAAAGTATCGTTTCTAGAGTTCAGTGTCAAAGGTGTCGACGTTTTCTTGTTTCACTGATGTGCGTTTGTAAAATAATTTAATAATATTATCTGCTTAACGGGACACATAGCTAGTTATCTACATTCATTTTAAAGCAGGTAAAATAATTCAAAGAACTAGATAATAAAATCATAATTACCAATTTTTACTTGCGTTGAACTCTTTGGTAGGAATATTAAGAAATCGTACCTATGATGTGCGTTGCAACTATATTATTATTATTACTTATTTCACATAAAATAATTTATGATATGATTTGCTTTAACAAAACCCACACAAAGTTTAAAAAAGTTAATTTTATAAGGGCTAAAAAAATAACTCAAATGGCGAAAAGTAAAATTTTACTTGCGTTGAATTCTTTTGTAGGACCATCGAAGTATCATACAAAAGACATCAACGCGATCACATTTTTGAAATCTATTTTTATACGCCTAATTCACGTAAGACTGGTATCCCTTCGAAATAAGAATGGGGCTTAAAATTCGGAAGAATTAGCAATAGGTATGTTGAGAACCTCTGCCAAACATACATGTCAATGGCGCCTACCAGTATGATTGCTTTTGTGCGACCGTTCAATAAGCCGCCAGTGATAGTGCACATCATTACTTATACCAGTGTTTTACAAAAGTTGAACGTGCATGTTTTTCATTGCCTGTTCTTTTTTCAGATTATTTTTCAAGAGACTGATTTACAAATTATATTAACCAACCAGTATCTTTTATCTCGTTTTTTTACATCCGCTAGACTTGGGCTTTCCGTCAGAAGTTTTATCTGTGTTAAAAGTCACTCCAAGATAGTCAATCTTGGAGTGACTTTTAACACAGATAAAACTTCTGACGGAAAGCCCAAGTTAGCGGATGTAAAAAAAACGAGATAAAAGATACTGGTTGGTTATATAATTTGTAAATCTGTCTCTTGAAAAATAATTGAAAAAAGAACAGGCAATGAAAAACATGCAGTTCCAAAGCAAGATTTAAATAGTTTATTTTATAGTTGAAATAATACGTTAGATTCGGTTGATAGATGACGACGAGAATAAAAGTTGTAGTCATCAAACATTCAAAAGGTGTTTGTCCTCTTAAAGTTTTAATATATCTAGAGAAATTCAGTTTCTTGCTCCTAAATAACATAAATTAGATTTAGGAACCGGTATCAAGAGTCACCATAATATTGATAATAGCAATTTGTCCGATTATTGGATTTTATTCATATAAATAAAATTTTACAGGTCTATTATATTATAAAATAAGAATATGTAATCCAAGTTATGGATGGATGTATTATTTAGGTAAAAATAATCTTCGGTAATTTAATTTTTTAACGAAAGTAAACGAATGATTTCCCGTGTAGGTAAATATAAAATAATATTCATACATAATTTATTAAGATTGCGGCCATATTATGAACATTAAATGAGCTGATTTTGAAAAAGCCTTTAATGTATCTACATTTCGGTTTCAAATTGTAATTTTGTTGTGTATTTTTTAGCGTAGGCAGTACGTTGAAGCAAATGCTAAAAATGTAGAGATTTTTCAAAAAACGCAAGCACGAAAGTACAATAAAATAAGTAGGTAGGTACATATTGTAAATTATTATTAAAATTGTCGAAAAACATCTAAGGAGTAAATTATAAATAAATCAGTGATGGTGATATCCCCGAATCCCGTACGTATTAAAGCGTGGGTGAGATGAGGTGCGCAGACGCAAGTATTTAACACTAGGATCGGCGCGCGCCGGCCGCTAGTCGCATCACACGCGCGACACGCGAGACGCCTCCGCCTGCACGCACCCTCCGCGATACATTTCCACCCTTGTCTTAATAAACCACCCTTAGGTAAATTTTTTTATAAAATAAAAAATATTTGACGATGGCCTAAAAGTTTGGCGCTAATTTCCCAACCTTACCTTGCAGATAAGTTTGAAGAGTTTGTGATTGCGGAAAGCTCCTTATGGGGCACAACTTTATATTATGGGTAAGTTCTTCTATTTGATATTTTGCCAAACTCATGAATAGTTCTAAAGATTATTTATCGTCAAAAGGGTTATTTGAGACATTTTGTAACATTTTAAACACAAATACATAACTATTAAATTAAAGAAAAATTAGGTATTAAAAGGTTGAAGTTATTAAGTTTATAGGTATTAATTAGTCTTATGTATCAAAATGATTGAGCTTGTAAATAATTCATCAAAGTGCAAACCACAGATGCGTTCTGTAAACTCGTATCTAAAAAAACATGGATTTCGGTCAACGACCTACAATCGTAATAAACAAAATTCTCAATTAATTAAATATCGATTAACTCTACGAAACTAAAACATAACATCGATGAATAAATCACCAACAATAAATTGATGTCAAGTTTATACTGCTTCAAATTTCTGCTACTTTTTGACACATTTAAAAGTGTTCCGAACAATTTCACTGAGGGCAAAAGTGTACTTGCGATGCACGTCATGACCGCAGGCGCAGGCCCATTTGCTTACCTTACTTTATGTTATGATAGTGAAATGTGAATTGTAACTACAAAGTGAGCCACTATAGGTGATCTTTATTTTTATGTCGTGTGTGAGAAGCATGATAAAGAGTTGGGACAAAATTGATCCTATTTTCCCGGATCTGTGCAAGAAATTGTTATCGTATGCAGTCTTTTAAATCGAATTTGTCATGTCTAGACAGAACATTCCGTGGGAAAATTCATAAATAATTTAAAGCCTGGATCCCTTCACAAACTATCTAGGCAAAGTTATGAACTTTGAATTGTCATAATTGCTATAGTTAGGGATAGGGATTAGTAGTGATCAACCAATTTTAATTAATCTAAAATCAGCCCAAAACAAAATCTGGAAATTGAAATTAAATAAGATGAGAGGAGATTACTCAACGATGCAACGAAGCAAACGTATTATTGAATTAACTGTACCTACAAGCATTAATGTCAATATGCCGTTATCTATTGTTGGAAATTGGTCTAATGTGATCACAAAACAGGTTAACTAATATCCAGTCAACCCCTACAAAGTTGATTCAAATGTACCGGCGAGAATTAACGAGGCCGCGACAATGGACGCCGCCACAACTGCCGACTAGCTGTAAATGTAGAGCCTTTTGTTGGTCAATTTTTCGCTAATGAACATAATAATGTAACTAGTTAACAACATAGATCCAGTTAAGAAGCGGTGCGATAAATGTGCTATGACCATTTATGCATTCCGGTATGCGGCGCACGCGCAGCAAGGGCCTCCGCGCTCGTCCCCGGCCTTCCGAACACACTTCCAATGTCGTCTCATCCACCGCCTTACATTATACATACGAATAAATATACATAATAGTATACAACTTGTAACAGAAAGGGTATATGCATCCTGAACGGTGTGAATCTGACTATGAAACTGAACAACTTCCCCTGAGAAACATAGGTCAAAATACGAAAAAAAAATTACTCCCCACACTAATTGCGCTATCAGCTGATGCATTTTGTACAGGAGTTTTTTTTTCGTATTGCGACCTATGTTCCTTAGGAAAAGTTGTTCAGTTGGGCAGATTCACCTCCTTCAGGATGCACCCTTTCTGTTACTATTTATATTGGAAAGTAACACGATTACCTATGCCAAAACCATCTAAAATGTATTTGTGGAATTTGAAAAGATATTTCGATAAGCTCCAATGACCGGTTATAAAATGCAAATTCAGAGCCTTTTCGAGCATATAAAATTACACGGTCCAATAAGGGCAATAACATTGGTCCCTTGAATATTCTCGGGGATAATAAACTCTCGAAAACGGGTCCTTAAAAGAAGTGAAACGTTGAATTAGGACTTGTTGGCGAAATGTCACGCGTATACCTCGGGCCCGGGCGGAGCGGTGGCGCGGCTGATGACGATGACCCCGCGGCTACCTGCCTCAGATGCCTGTATGCAAATCGCCTTGTTTTCCGAACCAGAGTCAACGCACTAGAGATCGTTTAGGAAATAATTTATTAGATCAAATCTCATTCAAATAAAAAGTAATCAGGAGTTTAAATTTAAGTTTTTTTATCATTAGTTACGACTTGGTCATTAATTTATTATTACGGAGCAGGGACTAAACTTGTTCTTTCGTAATGGCCTTAAAAGTTTATGTTAAATGCAAATGTTTAAAAATACGGAACCGTCGCGGGAGGGCCGTTGACTCTCCTAACAAATACGTTCTACTGGGAAAACAGTCTTTGGTGAACCAGTCCGAAGTGTTGATATTGACTCTGTCAAGTTATGTAAATTACGCAAAGATGGAGTGCGATACTTGATCGATAGGTCATTCACCTGCCGCCCACGATCTCATGCAGCTGATAATGAGATCTTCTGTCAACATAATAGCTTCTTCCGAGATCGAAAACATTCGACAGAGAATTAGACCATTTTTTGCCACAGCATGTATGTATCGTATACTTATGTATGTATTGTATCCTCTAACGGTTTTTCGTTTTTACTCCGAATGTCCCCAAGTAATTGATAGGTAATGGTATTGTTGATTAACCATCGCTGAGCTTTTTATTCGAGGTCGTCAGCCTCGAAGCCTTTGTTCGCCAGATGATGATCCCAAATGTGATGAGTTGTGATCAAACAAAAGAATCTATAATCAGTAATTAAATTAATATTATTAGTCATAGTCTTTATAAGAACGCTGCGGGGTGTCCTTTAATAAAAACGGTATAGAAATGGCATATTATGTCTGAAGACAAAACACCCTATCACTGAACAGACATGCAATTAAATACCTAAGGAATAACAATCCCTGAGAAGATAAGTAGATTCTAAAATATTTTTCTGCAGTAAAAAAAAAACACTATGTGATTGTTCCAGTGCGCATTAGCGCTAGTGCTATGCGTACGCGCATCACCACATGCGGACTACAACACGTTCCTGCGCAGCGCGCCTGAGACCGTACCTGATCATGAGCCACTCGGGCCACCCATCAGATCCTCAGTTGAAAGCATCCCACTGAAGTAAGTAAAACTTCCAGACAGTCCTATAGCAAAGGAGATGACCAAAGTCTTTCAATAAAAATATCATACTTTCTTTAAACAGGAGTCTTCGGGATGAATATGAAGGAGAGAAAAGACTGCCCTTACGAGATGCCGTCGAAAAGACGCCTATTCCAATATTGGATCCAGAGACACTTTATAAATCTTTGGAAGTAGAAGTAAGTTTGCAGTACAATCAGAAAAGTTGATTCATACGAAAAGAACAATTTGACAGAACTTCCTATATTTTTGCAGGATGTGGAAAATATTCAAGATTTTTCTAGCCTCAGGCGATACTATGGAGCAGCCAGCCACTTGAATAAGTAAATACATTTGAAGTTGCTTACAAATTGACTTTTTTAAAACTATTAATTTATAATTTAACAAATGTTAATCTTGCAGTGCCTCAAAGACTGACGAAAGACTTCAGCAAGGAAATGCTAATTTACAAGGTGATCTTCTTTCTCACAAATGTCATAATTTTATCTTAGAAGATCGTATTCAAACTAATTATTTGTCGTCCAGAAATCCCGCAAGTGTCGGACCCGCAACCACGCCGGAAGGTGGTTTGCTACATGCAGTCCCTGGCCGCATACCGCGCGCCTCCTCTGGCCTTTACCGCAGGCCTGGTCCCGCGGTCATGTACACATCTGCACTATGCCTTTGCTGTCATCCATCCGCATACATTCGCCATCTTACCAGCAAATGAGGACTACGATCTTGTGAGAGGTGGGTAAATAGGGTCATGACTCGTAACAAAGTTGATGATGAAGTCTCTACATTTATCATCATTTTATTTATAACATAAATAATTTGATCCCATTTTTAGGATACAACACTAAATATGTTCAAATTTCTAGGAGGTTATCGTATTGCGACTGGTTTGAAAAAGCGTTACCCTGGCTTGCGAGTGATGCTGAGCGTGGGTGGCGATGGAACAGACCGTCTCTTCAGCGATATGGTGCAGGAGTCTAGGAGACGCAGCAACTTCATAGAAAGCGCCGTGGCATTCCTCCAAGAGCATGACTTTGATGGTCTTGATCTTCATTGGGTATATCCAGGTCAGTTCATGCTCATCTCTAGCCAACAGTAGATCAAGAAATCCTAATCCTGTTTCCTTGATCGAAATTAAATTAATTCTTTTTGCAGGAGATGATGACAGGGAAAAGGAGATGCTCACCACTCTCCTTTACGAGCTGAGTGAAAAGTTCTCAACTTATGGTCTCCTACTTTCTACCGTGTTGCCTCCGTTCAGGTTTGTAGAAACTCTCATGATCATGACTTTCGATTTTTAAAAAATGCGTTTTCGTTGCAAAAGTGCTATGAAAATAGACGTTTTTCAGTTTTTAGCGAAATTTAAGACCAATCCCTAATACTTCTGTGTGAAATTCAGGTATCAAATAGAAGACGGTTACGACCTAGCAGCAGTCAGTGGGGCTACAGACTACGTGGTGCTGCAAGCTTGGGACATGACTCACGGCAAGAGAGATGAGGCGCCGCCGAGAGCCGTGCAACATAGCGCGTTGCACAGAGACCCTGGCGCGGCTGCCAGAGATCAGAGATACGACAATATTGTGAGTAAAACACACCGAATCATACTCTTGAACCTTCTATATATTTTGATGATAGATTATTGACGAATATAGAACTGGTCATGGGTCTTGAAAATGCTCCTTTGATTTCAAGTGACACCTTTTTTCCTTGCTTTCAGGAGTTCATGGTGAAATACATAATGCGCAACGGAATGGCAGCTGACAAGCTTGTCTTGGGAATACCTGTCTTCGGTCGCAGCTACACCCTGGCTGCGTCCACTTTACCAGCTCCAGGAGCATTGGTATCTGGATGGGGTGATGAGGGACAGTATACACAAACCAAAGGGCTGCTTGCTTACTTCGAGGTATGTCAAGCCAAGAAGTTTTCATGTAATCTTCACAAATACACGCAGATTCCCGTTATAAGCTGCTTTTAGATTTTTTCTGTAGTTCATGAAATACCATTAATTTTCAGATCTGCATGATTGAACGTGAAGGTAAAGGATCAAGTGGCATCGACGAAGCTGGCAACTCTTATGCTGTCTTTGACAACCAATGGATCACTTACGATACACCATCCAATGTTTTAGAAAAGGCTCGTAAACGTTTGTATTTACAACCAATGATTTAATACTCTCCAACATAATTTAAAATAAATAATTGGCAATGTTCCAACAGATGAAGTATGTGATCAGCACTGGATTGGGTGGCGCAGCTGCTTGGGCCATCGACATGGATGATTTCCGCGGACTTTGTGGCACTCCCTTCCCCATTTTGAGCGCAATTGCTACGAGCTTAAATGGTAATTAGAATTGTTTTTTTTTTTTAAGCAAGCCAGGTCCACCACTGCAGTAGATGCCATCGAATTTTACTATCACCCATCTAACATGTGTTTTACCTTGTGCCCTTTAGGAGAGTCTCTTCAAACGGACCAGTCATCACTGAAGCTCGGCGAGTGTGACTCCAGCGACCCCTACCTGTCTTCAGATGAGCACTCTTGTTCCCACTTCCAGTTCTGTTCTGGAGGCATCAACTACCGACTCGTCTGCGAGGACGAACGCCTCTACGATCCATCTACTGGATTCTGCGGGTATTTTTAAAAGCTTTTGATGAATGTTTCACAAAAGATTATTCTGTTTAATATAACTTACCAAGATTGAGATAAATATATACGATTAAAATCTCAATGCTGTAAGGCAACCAATATGGTCATTTTGGTCTTCAGCTGCCGTAGAGCTTCTATTTTAATGGTGTTCAATTTCTGACAGGCATCAAGATGTGACAAAATGTGTTCCCGGACAGAACCTCAGGTTAAACGTAAAAGACGCATCGCGAATGGTAAACCCGGCTGACGAAAGTGATTTCGAAGTAAGTACTAAGGTAATATTTTATAATAGCAACTATTAACAATAACCTGGTTTTTGTCCACGGAGCAATACTTACTAAGAAATGAATTTCTTGCAGTGGGGAGATGATCCTGTAAGAGAAATCATCAAAAAGACAAACGAACGAGAGAGACTTGTGGATGACCCAGAATATGATGTCAAGAGAAGTACATAACTACTTTGCATTCTCATACTAACTATTTTCTAAAGACTTCGCAAACTTACTTCTTTCTTTTCACTCTTCTTACTTTCTCTAATGCTTTTAATCTTTCTTCTTCAATAGCCAAATTTAGCATAAGGTCTGGACGTCATGGTATTCGTAGACGAAGTGTAGTCAATGTTGTTGTTTATCCAAAACGAAAGTCGAATAAAATACCGCACAGCGTTCCGAATAAACCTAGACAAAACGAAGAAGGTAAGTGCTTTAACTACTAACAATTACGTTGTTACAATATACGTTGCTTTAACTCTGCCTAATTAGATATTCTTTACAAGTTTGATTCTTTCCACGAGTAACTTAATTCTAAAAGTCTAGAAGGAAAAATGCTAACCAATAATAAAAACATGATCAGTAAAGATTTCGCATATAAAATTGTTTATTATTTAACTCATATCATAATCATTCTTGGTAATCATATATAATTTTATGGATTTTTATATCAACTACGCAGGTAAGGCGAACGATAAACGTGTGGTCTGCTACATGACCAGCTGGGCGTTCTACCGGCGAGCTGACGGCAAGTTTGTTCCGGAGAACATCGACACGCGACTCTGCACCCACGTCGTCTACGCATACGCCTCACTTTCGCCTAACGATCTCGTCGCTAAAGAGTTCGATCCTTGGACCGATATCACTAACAGTATGGAACATTATTATATCTTTGAAATGTAGTTACATAAAAAGAAAAACCCCCTACCCCTCCTCTAAACGTTATCTGCGGTAGAAACTTACAAGTTAACAAACTTATTTATGGAAAAAAAAAGCTTAAATTGTTTTTATTTTATATTTAAGGGTTGCTGGCTGAAATTTCAAAAACTTTAATTGCTGCAGCCATTAAAATAGAAAAGCAAATTATTTTATAGTTTTTATTTTAATTTGTAGCCAGTTCCTTTTAAAGACTACCAAAGAGTTTTTGACGTTTAGTGTTCAAAACTTTAAATTCTTCTCTATAATAATTTTTTTTTTCAGATCTCTACGAGCGCGTGACGTCACTCAGTGACGTGAAAGTCCTCCTCGGTCTGGGCGGGTGGACGGATTCAGCAGGCGACAAGTATTCACGCCTCGTATCCTCATCTTCAGCCCGGGCGAAGTTCACCGAGAGATTGGTGGCTTTCCTCCGCATGCACAACTTCCAGGGTTTACACCTGGACTGGAGTTATCCAGTCTGTTGGCAGAGCAACTGCAAGAAGGGCGCCATGTCGGACAAGGCGAACTTTGCTAAATTAGTTCAGGTATGAATTTATGACTGGATTTTTAATAACATTACTCAAATCAAAAATGTGAGTCACGTTCAAAACAGAGGTCAAACGGTTTTCAAACCGCCAATTCATCTTTGCATGCAGCTGAAAAATAAGCAGTTATCTAATTTAAACTTCGTTTTTTATTTTTCACACACAGGAGCTGTCAACAGCTTTACATAAAGCAAATTTGGAACTAGGCGTAGCTATTTCTGGATACAAAGAGGTCATCGAATCGGCTTATGACTTGCCAGCGTTATCCAAAGCAGCAGATTTCTTGAGCGCTATGACTTACGATTACCACGGAGGCTGGGAGCGAACTACCGCACATCATACTCCGCTTACACCCTCATCTAAGGACAACTTGCCCTACTATTCTATTGTAAGTAAAAACTAAAGCTTAAATATTGAACTCAATTATAACATAAACACCATTTTACTCCTTTACGCTTTGTGATTTCAGGAGTACGCCATAAAAGCTCTTATAAGCGGCGGTGCAGACCCTAAGAAGATAAACCTTGGACTGTCATTCTATGGGCAGTCGTACAGGCTTGCTACTGGAGAGGGCACCAGTGGCCCTGGGGCTCCTGCTGCCGGCCCTGGCGAGCCTGGAGAGTTCACCAAACAACCTGGAATGCTGGCGTACTACGAAATATGCTACAGAGTGAAAAACCTGCGATGGAAGACGGGTCGTCAAGACAAAGCCGGACCATACGCATTCTCTGATAACCAGTGGGTGGGGTATGATGATCCAAAGTCAATAGCTGAAAAGGTGAGAAATAAATCAACTGTCCATAGAAAACTGCCAAATTGCCTCGAAAGATCGTACGTTTTTAAATCCGTAATCCTTTTATTATATCCGTCTATATTCTATAATATAGCACCTGATCTAATGTTATAATCATAATTTTAGGTGGAATGGGCTCTAAGTCAAGGCCTAGGTGGTGTTGTAGCCTGGGCAATCGATCTGGACGACTTCAGCAACCGTTGCTGCGCGGAGCCATCACCGCTGCTGCGCGCCGCGGGCAGAGCCCTAGGCCGCGCGGTGCCGCCGCCTCCGCAGTCCCCCTGCGAACGACCGCCTCCTCCAGTCACCCCTGCACCACCGACTACTACCCCTGCAGAGTCTGATGGTAACTTCGGTGTTTGTGTTTTTATAAGTATCCAGATCTCTTGGAATCTCTATGGATCAAATTCAAGAACAACATGAAAATTCGAACGGAACTTAACCAGACCCAAAGAAAGACTTCACCATTATAGTGTAACAACCTTGTAACAACATTAATAACCGTTTTGTTCGTTATGTTTACCACACTAGGATCATTAGGCAGCAGCACAACACCAAGTCCAGATCACAGTCATCACCACGAACACCACACCACGTCCACATCCACGACGTGGCCGAGCTGGAATCCCGGCAGCACGACCCAGAGCACCTCGCAGACCTGGTGGGCGCCCGCCACCACCACGCAAATGACCACCACCACAACTAGAGCTACTACCACGACGACGACGAGGCGACCCGCTGCTGCGCCTACGAGACCCCCACCTGGGGATACAGGTAATTCATATCACATCAGACGCAAGGCTCTACTATTTGCCTTTAGCACGAGTCAATGGCAAGGCGAACCAGTTTGATTGCGATTATTGATCAAGTAGCCTCCACACAATGACCACCTGTCATGACAGCAACTTTAAAAACCCGTCCTGTCGATTCTGGAAATCCGTAAAAAATATGGTACGTCATGGATAATACAACATTTCTCCTACTTTGCAGGAAGTTTAGAAGGAACATCGTGCGTGGCAGGCGAGTACCGCTCGGCTCCAGGGGATTGTGAAGGCTACCTGCAATGCGAGGGAGGGCAATGGATGAAGCACCGGTGTGCTCCAGGACTTCACTGGTCTTCAGGCGCCACCCGCTGCGATTGGCCCAGCTTCGCCAAGTGTAGAGGTGAGAATTATTCAAGAGAAGAATGAATGTTAAGAACTTAACATGAAGTGAGAGAAAAAGCAACGGCGCATATATTATGAACTTTGAATTGAAATTGTAATAAATGGACCTTCCAATGTTAACAGTAAAAGAAAGTTTGGATGATGTGTACTGAACACTGTAAACTTAAACACTGAACACTGTTCACCCACGTAGAGCGTACTCAATGTAGAGCTGCTCTATTTTTTTCTTTCTACCCTTCCAGAATCACCAAATGAAGCGAGTACCGCGACGACAACTCTTGCGCCGATGACGTCACGGCCGCCACGCCCAGCTACCACCACCACCACTACCACTGCCACCAGACGCACCACTACTTCTACTACTACCACCACTTCTAGACCAACTACTTCAACTCCTGTAGCTGATTCAGGTTAGGACTTAAGACCTAACATTAAATTAAAAGCATAACGTCATGTAATCCACATTTTATCTTATGTACTTGTTCCTAGACCGCGAAACATAATACCATATTTTATTACATCTCCATCTCCCTTGCCCTATCCTCGAATTTCTCGGGATCGGCTACCTGATCTAGGGGATTGAACGAGGATAGTGGTTTTTACACAGAGCATCTGACAGTCTGGCTTTTAACCTCCGCAACCCGGAAAAGAAACCAGACCCAAACCTAGATTGGGCTTATTAAAAAAAAACTCACGTAGTTTTTTTTCCCAGGTGAAGCGGCAGAAGGTAGGGCTTGCAACAGCCAGCAGTACCAGTCAGTACGAGGAGACTGCAACTCGTACTTGCACTGTGACGGCCACGTGTGGAGGTTGCAGCATTGCGCCCCTGGTCTGCACTGGAGCCAAGCCGCCACTCATTGTGACTGGCCCAAATACGCCAAGTGCCAAGGTAATTTAGTCCATTGAGCATAGTTATTAGCTACATCTCCTTGCATATATTTCCAATGCATTTAAATCGATTTTCTTAATTTATCTATTTTATCTATTTATCAACACATTTATAATTTATCTATTTATCAACACATTTTTATCAGATTCTAAGCCACAAACACCGACTTCAACATCAAGACCACCAAGGCCACCAGCCACTAGACCGCCAAGACCAACTAGGCCATCCACTGGTAAGTCTGAAAGTAATTACGTCTTCAACAGACGATTTTATTCAATCAATGTCCAAGGCAAGATTATTTATCGATAAAAAATTCTCCATTGTCTAGTCTCACAGGCCGACAGACCTGTTGAGGATGGAGAGTGTGGTGGCAACGAGATGCACGCAGCATCAGCCTCATGCGACTCCTACTTGCTCTGCGTGTCAGGTCGTTGGCGCAAGCAGCTGTGCCCTCCAGGCCTGCACTGGGACCGCAGGAGTAACCGCTGCGACTGGGCAGAGTTTGCTATGTGCGAAGGTACGCTTAGATCCGCTTTGATGAAACAATCTTCATTGAAAGATAGGTATATCTTTTATATTCGGAAAATATAAACAAATGTCATTTGTTTCTTAAAATATATGATCCTAAACATCTTCCATTATATCAAGAATCATTTTAATCATGTATGTATTTCCACAGCATCAAAACCTGACACGACCAAATCTCCAATATCCGCCACCACCACAACTCGACCAGCCGCAACCACGACCAGAAGACCAACGTATACAACAACCAAGAAGCCTAAACCTATCATCGAAGATTGTTTCATCAAAGCGGATCTAAGCGTACCTTCGCACATAGCAAACTCTGCCCAGTCGCAGCGGTACTCCTGCGGTCCCAGTGCAGGCCTGGAGGGCACAGCTGCTTGCGCCAAACGACCTGACACGCAGAGCAAGTAGGAGTCGCATGAGGCTGATGCTGCGTGCATCTCGTTGCCACCACACTCTCCATCCTCACAGGTCTGTCGGCCTGTGAGACTAGACAATGGAGAATTTTTTATCGATAAATAATCTTGCCTTGGACCTTGATTGAATAAAATCGTCTGTGAAGACGTAATTACTTTCAGACTTACCAGTGGATGGCCTAGTTGGTCTTGGCGGTCTAGTGGCTGGTGGCCTTGGTGGTCTTGATGTTGAAGTCGGTGTTTGTGGCTTAGAATCTGATAAAAATGTGTTGATAAATAGATAAATTATAAATGTGTTGATAAATAGATAAATAGATAAATTAAGAAAATCGATTTAAATGCATTGAAATATATGCAAGGAGATGTAGCTAATAACTATGCTCAATGGACTAAATTACCTTGGCACTTGGCGTATTTGGGCCAGTCACAATGAGTGGCGGCTTGGCTCCAGTGCAGACCAGGGGCGCAATGCTGCAACCTCCACACGTGGCCGTCACAGTGCAAGTACGAGTTGCAGTCTCCTCGTACTGACTGGTACTGCTGGCTGTTGCAAGCCCTACCTTCTGCCGCTTCACCTGGGAAAAAAAACTACGTGAGTTTTTTTTTAATAAGCCCAATCTAGGTTTGGGTCTGGTTTCTTTTCCGGGTTGCGGAGGTTAAAAGCCAGACTGTCAGATGCTCTGTGTAAAAACCACTATCCTCGTTCAATCCCTAGATCAGGTAGCCGATCCCGAGAAATTCGAGGATAGGGCAAGGGAGATGGAGATGTAATAAAATATGGTATTATGTTCGCGGTCTAGGAACAAGTACATAAGATAACATGTGGATTACATGACGTTATGCTTTTAATTTAATGTTAGGTCTTAAGTCCTAACCTGAATCAGCTACAGGAGTTGAAGTAGTTGGTCTAGAAGTGGTGGTAGTAGTAGAAGTAGTGGTGCGTCTGGTGGCAGTGGTAGTGGTGGTGGTGGTAGCTGGGCGTGGCGGCCGTGACGTCATCGGCGCAAGAGTTGTCGTCGCGGTACTCGCTTCATTTGGTGATTCTGGAAGGGTAGAAAGAAAAAAATAGAGCAGCTCTACATTGAGTACGCTCTACGTGGTGAACAGTGTTCAGTGTTTAAGTTTACAGTGTTCAGTACACATCATCCAAACTTTCTTTTACTGTTAACATTGGAAGGTCCATTTATTACAATTTCAATTCAAAGTTCATAATATATGCGCCGTTGCTTTTTCTCTCACTTCATGTTAAGTTCTTAACATTCATTCTTCTCTTGAATAATTCTCACCTCTACACTTGGCGAAGCTGGGCCAATCGCAGCGGGTGGCGCCTGAAGACCAGTGAAGTCCTGGAGCACACCGGTGCTTCATCCATTGCCCTCCCTCGCATTGCAGGTAGCCTTCACAATCCCCTGGAGCCGAGCGGTACTCGCCTGCCACGCACGATGTTCCTTCTAAACTTCCTGCAAAGTAGGAGAAATGTTGTATTATCCATGACGTACCATATTTTTTACGGATTTCCAGAATCGACAGGACGGGTTTTTAAGTTGCTGTCATGACAGGTTGGTCATTGTGTGGAGGCTACTTGATCAATAATCGCAATCAAACTGGTTCGCCTTGCCATTGACTCGTGCTAAAGGCAAATAGTAGAGCCTTGCGTCTGATGTGATATGAATTACCTGTATCCCCAGGTGGGGGTCTCGTAGGCGCAGCAGCGGGTCGCCTCGTCGTCGTCGTGGTAGTAGCTCTAGTTGTGGTGGTGGTCATTTGCGTGGTGGTGGACGGGCGCCCACCAGGTCTGCGAGGTGCTCTGGGTCGTGCTGCCGGGATTCCAGCTCGGCCACGTCGTGATGTGGACGTGGTGTGGTGTTCGTGGTGATGACTGTGATCTGGACTTGGTGTTGTGCTGCTGCCTAATGATCTAGTGTGGTAAACATAACGAACAAAACGGTTATTAATGTTGTTACAAGGTTGTTACACTATAATGGTGAAGTCTTCTTTGGGTCTGGTTAAGTTCCGTTCGAATTTTCATGTTGTTCTTGAATTTGATCCATAGAGATTCAAGAGATCTGGATACTTATAAAAACACAAACACCGAAGTTACCATCAGACTCTGCAGGGGTAGTAGTCGGTGGTGCAGGGGTGACTGGAGGAGGCGGTCGTTCGCAGGGGGACTGCGGAGGCGGCGGCACCGCGCGGCCTAGGGCTCTGCCCGCGGCGCGCAGCAGCGGTGATGGCTCCGCGCAGCCAACGGTTGCTGAAGTCGTCCAGATCGATTGCCCAGGCTACAACACCACCTAGGCCTTGACTTAGAGGCCCATTCCACCTAAAATTATGATTATAACATTAGATCAGGTGCTATATTATAGAATATAGACGGATATAATAAAAGGATTACGGATTTAAAAACGTACGATCTTTCGAGGCAATTTGGCAGTTTTCTATGGACAGTTGATTTATTTCTCACCTTTTCAGCTATTGACTTTGGATCATCATACCCCACCCACTGGTTATCAGAGAATGCGTATGGTCCGGCTTTGTCTTGACGACCCGTCTTCCATCGCAGGTTTTTCACTCTGTAGCATATTTCGTAGTACGCCAGCATTCAGGTTGTTTGGTGAACTCTCCAGGCTCGCCAGGGCCGGCAGCAGGAGCCCCAGGGCCACTGGTGCCCTCTCCAGTAGCAAGCCTGTACGACTGCCCATAGAATGACAGTCCAAGGTTTATCTTCTTAGGGTCTGCACCGCCGCTTATAAGAGCTTTTATGGCGTATCTACGAAATATGCTACAGAGTGAAAAACCTGCGATGGAAGACGGGTCGTCAAGACAAAGCCGGACCATACGCATTCTCTGATAACCAGTGGGTGGGGTATGATGATCCAAAGTCAATAGCTGAAAAGGTGAGAAATAAATCAACTGTCCATAGAAAACTGCCAAATTGCCTCGAAAGATCGTACGTTTTTTTAATCGTAATCCTTTTATTATATCCGTCTATATTCTATAATATAGCACCTGATCTAATGTTATAATCATAATTTTAGGTGGAATGGGCTCTAAGTCAAGGCCTAGGTGGTGTTGTAGCCTGGCAATCGATCTGGACGACTTCAGCAACCGTTGCTGCGCGGAGCCATCACCGCTGCTGCGCGCCGCGGGCAGAGCCCTAGGCCGCGCGGTGGCCGCCGCCTCCGCAGTCCCCCTGCGAACGACCGCCTCCTCCGTCACCCCTGCACCACCGACTACTACCCCTGCAGAGTCTGATGGTAACTTCGGTGTTTGTGTTTTTATAAGTATCCAGATCTCTTGGAATCTCTATGGATCAAATTCAAGAACAACATGAAAATTCGATCGGAACTTAACCAGACCCAAAGAAAGACTTCACCATTATAGTGTAACAACCTTGTAACAACATTAATAACGTTTTGTTCGTTATGTTTACCACACTAGGATCATTAGGCAGCAGCACAACACCAAGTCCAGATCACAGTCATCACCACGAACACCACACCACGTCCACATCCACGACGTGGCCCGAGCTGGAATCCCGGCAGCACGACCCAGAGCCCTCGCAGACCTGGTGGGCGCCCGCCACCACCACGCAAATGACCACCACCACAACTAGAGCTACTACCACAGACGACGACGAGGCGACCCGCTGCTGCGCCTACGAGACCCCCACCTGGGGATACAGGTAATTCATATCACATCAGACGCAAGGCTCTACTATTTGCCTTTAGCACGAGTCAATGGCAAGGCGAACCAGTTTGATTGCGATTATTGATCAAGTAGCCTCCACACAATGACCACCTGTCAATGACAGCAACTTTAAAAACCCGTCCTGTCGATTCTGGAAATCCGTAAAAAATATGGTACGTCATGGATAATACAACATTTCTCCTACTTTGCAGGAAGTTTAGAAGGAACATCGTGCGTGGCAGGCGAGTACAGCTCGGCTCCAGGGGATTGTGAAGGCTACCTGCAATGCGAGGGAGGGCAATGGATGAAGCACCGGTGTGCTCCAGGACTTCACTGGTCCTTCAGGCGCCACCGCTGCGATTGGCCCAGCTTCGCCAAGTGTAGAGGTGAGAATTATTCAAGAGAAGAATGAATGTTAAGAACTTAACATGAAGTGAGAGAAAAAGCAACGGGCGCATATATTATGAACTTTGAATTGAAATTGTAATAAATGGACCTTCCAATGTTAACAGTAAAAGAAAGTTTGGATGATGTGTACTGAACACTGTAAACTTAAACACTGAACACTGTTCACCCACGTAGAGCGTACTCAATGTAGAGCTGCTCTATTTTTTTCTTTCTACCTTCCAGAATCACCAATGAAGCGAGTACCGCGAACGACAACTCTTGCGCCGATGACGTCACGGCCGCCACGCCCAGCTACCACCACCCACCAACTACACTGCCACCAGACGCACCACTACTTCTACTACTACCACCACTTCTAGACCAACTACTTCAACTCCTGTAGCTGATTCAGGTTAGGACTTAAGACCTAACATTAAATTAAAAGCATAACGTCATGTAATCCACATTTTATCTTATGTACTTGTCCTAGACCGCGAAACATAATACCATATTTTATTACATCTCCATCTCCCTTGCCCTATCCTCGAATTTCTCGGGATCGGCTACCTGATCTAGGGGATTGAACGAGGATAGTGGTTTTTACACAGAGCATCTGACAGTCTGGCTTTTAACCTCCGCAACCCGGAAAAGAAACCAGACCCAAACCTAGATTGGGCTTATT
Source organism: Scrobipalpa atriplicella (assembly GCA_029255725.1). Taxonomy (NCBI): domain Eukaryota; kingdom Metazoa; phylum Arthropoda; class Insecta; order Lepidoptera; family Gelechiidae; genus Scrobipalpa; species Scrobipalpa atriplicella. The sequence goes on along the minus strand of JARACY010004408.1, from coordinate 840 downwards.
AAAAAAAACTCACGTAGTTTTTTTTCCCAGGTGAAGCGGCAGAAGGTAGGGCTTGCAACAGCCAGCAGTACCAGTCAGTACGAGGAGACTGCAACTCGTACTTGCACTGTGACGGCCACGTGTGGAGGTTGCAGCATTGCGCCCCTGGTCTGCACTGGAGCCAAGCCGCCACTCATTGTGACTGGCCCAAATACGCAAGTGGCCAAGGTAATTTAGTCCATTGAGCATAGTTATTAGCTACATCTCCTTGCATATATTTCCAATGCATTTAAATCGATTTTCTTAATTTATCTATTTTTATCTATTTATCAACACATTTATAATATTATCTATTTATCAACACATTTTTATCAGATTCTAAGCCACAAACACGACTTCAACATCAAGACCACCAAGGCCACCAGCCACTAGACCGCCAAGACCAACTAGGCCATCCACTGGTAAGTCTGAAAGTAATTACGTCTTCAACAGACGATTTTATTCAATCAATGTCCAAGGCAGATTATTTATCGATAAAAAATTCTCCATTGTCTAGTCTCACAGGCCGACAGACCTGTTGAGGATGGAGAGTGTGGTGGCAACGAGATGCACGCAGCATCAGCCTCATGCGACTCCTACTTGCTCTGCGTGTCAGGTCGTTGCGCAAGCAGCTGTGCCCTCCAGGCCTGCACTGGGACCGCAGAGTAACCGCTGCGACTGGGCAGAGTTGCTATGTGCGAAGGTACGCTTAGATCCGCTTTGATGAAACAATCTTCGATGATAGGTTTAGGCTTCTTGGTTGTTGTATACGTTGGTCTTCTGGTCGTGGTTGCGGCTGGTCGAGTTGTGGTGGTGGCGGTC
>JARACY010004407.1:0-27066 GCA_029255725.1 Scrobipalpa atriplicella | reverse complement strand
TTATGTTAGAAAAAGAATATTAGTAAGTATAACAAAAGTAGTAAAACCTGTACTTACATGCAACATCTTTGTAGATTCGAAGTACCAATTTGGAAGTGTTCCTTCTTGACTTCTATTTTCATAGTTTCATGTTGAACTGGAAGCGTTTTTTTTTTTATAAAATGTACCTAATAGTTGCTCCTTTTACCAGACTGTGAAAATCAGTAGATGGACTCGAAGAAATTCGTGTAATTATTGTATAAGGTACCTAGCAATTAGTGGTTGCAAAATACGCGACTTAACTTATATAAGTCCATACCTGTCACTTTCTATCATGAGAGAACAGAACGGGATGGCAATAATTTTAGTTGAGATTTAGTTAAGTCGTGATGGTTACGAATCGGGCCCATAGTATACCTAATGCATGCAATGCAAATTTTAAGAATAAGAAGAATAACAATTCGTTTATTGCGATTTGTTAAGATGTATTGAAAATAGGATAGGACTATCTATCATTGAATATTATACTAGCAGCGTTTGTGTTTTGTTTGATATAATCCTATCCTATTTTCAATACCTCATATCTTAACATTCTAGCTAGGCTAAAAGAACTTTGACATTTGACTTATTTTTTAATGTTATATGCATCTTCTGTCCAAAATTTGAATCATCAAAAAATCACAACACAACAGAAATACAAAAAGTCGCGCCTTTATCCCTAAGGGGTAGGCAGAGCGTAGAAAGCCTAGTTAAAGGAGTTTTCGCCAAGTCTAACAAAATATTGAGGAAAATATATAGCTTGAAATATGTATCGCTATAGTGATATTATAACAAGTAGGATAAAATGACTTGATAAATGATTAGATCCATTAATTAAAAAAAATATAGCTATTAGAACTTGAAGTGAAGAGTTTTATTATATTAATAACGACTACTTACTGACGTTCGTATTTGACACTAATGTCTTTCATCAATTTAAAAGGGTTTCAAAAATCTAGCCACTCAGAGAGCGACGGCACCCCACTCTCCCTCCTAAGAGGGAGTGAACGATCATCGAGGGCTGATGGTAGACTACCATCGCCAGCCTCACGCTCAGGGCACCGCGCCACGCCTCATCAGCGTGACTAGTGGATTCTCACATAGTGTGAATCTCGCTTGAAGAGCTTACTATAGAAATGATCCTATGAAGTAAGGTCTTGATGTCGACGAGTCAACGCGCACTACTTATGTTGTGGCCGTGAACACAACGATACCGCGTTTTAGATACTAACAGAGTCATCTGTGTGTGAGCGGCAGAACTAAAGCCGGAATGTATAATGGTGGTGATAAGAAAAAACAACGCTGAATATTGAATTTAGAACATTTATTTATAACTACTGCTGACGTTACTATGGGAAGTGTACTGTGCGTCCTATTTCTGTATCAATTTTAATTCTATTTTTGTATCAACTCAGTCGTTAACTCGGACCTGAGACTGCGTGAGGCATAAGCATTAAGTAGGATGTCCCACATGAAAACTACAGTACATACGACCTTAAGCTTAGGTCGAGCATTTACGTCTTTTACACACCTCTGCATTATTATATCAACATAATGTATCAAGGAACTTGCGTTTAAAGCAAGAAAATAATCCCAAGGGATTTAAAGTTGTATGGAAATCCTTAATAGCCCAAGGGTTATTATGTGATTTGAATTTGGAATGTCATGTGAACTACTAAGAAAATAATTTTCAGAAAAAAAAAATATGGCTGTGTGTGTATTAAAACTGTTGCCACACTCGCCTTCTGCGCCTCCCGGCGAGTGTAAAAAGGCTGTATGACTAGTTATCTGTATGTGCTCTTTGCTTTGTATAAAAAAAGAAACTAAAAAAAAGAAAACGCGGTTTGATTTTGCAAAAGTTTTTCTCTCATTGATTATTACTTCCATTGCGTAAATTGTCGAGTGAAATTAATATTTTGACTCCAGAAGACATTGTGACTAGTATTTTATCGTATTTTGTTATTTATGTTGAATATGTTAAATACGATCAATTCGTTTTTTGGAAAAATACGTAGGTAGTGGATTGTGAACGTGAAGTGTAGTTCAGTGAGTGTGAATTGACTTTCGGATCTGTTGCTTCTGGTATGTTTTCAATATTTATTTATGTATCAATATTACATGATTAGGTATATTTCTGAGCTTTATTATCTTACAGACGCCTGCCACCGTCTAAGTAATCTGTGCAGTAGGTGTGTAAAATATAGTATGCTCCTCGGGAATAAATGTGTCTTCGCCTTGGGCAGACTTGAATCCCTCGCTACATTCAGGATTCTTGTCATAATTCCCTCGCTTCGCTCAGGAATTAAAGATTTAATTCCCTCGCTGCGCTCGGGAATTAATCCTAGAATCCTTCATTCCGCTCAGGATTCAATATGCTGCCCGTGACGTTAGACACTGCTTTATTCCCTCGTTGCCTAATATACTATTTTTGCACATGATATTTTATTTACAGTTATTTATATTCTCCATTATTTTTATCCCTTATTCAGTCAAATAATATTTTAGTTTCAAGGTGACGATGAGTCTATCAAACGTAGGCGCATTACACTCCGCAGACGTAATATTGAGGTCATCGAATGTGTTTGCATTCCAAATAGAAGCCGCAAGGAGTTTGACGAATTTGAAGAAATACCTAAGTGATTTTTGGCTGCAGATCAAGTTAAAAGATATTGGTGTGATTCAGTATTCACTGGTTTTGACGGCGAAATTAAATTAGTACAAGGTTATATGACATTTGATAGTGGACTTTAATAAAAAAAAAATATCATACTAAAATTAAATATATGGTATTTGATTCAAATTCAAATTATTTGACAGCAATGTACGATAATGAAGTAAAAAACATTGCTGACCAAACTTTAGGGTTAACCGTGTACCCTAGCCATGAAACTGACCAGCATATATTAAAAAAAAAAATTGCCTTTCCATACAATTCACCTAATGACCTAATTTTTATAAATTTTTTAACCAATGTTCCTTGGGGAAAGTTGTTCAGTTTCATGGGTTCACACCCTAAGCCTAAGGTTCGGTCAGCAATTTTTTTTACTTCCGGTATTGTACATTAGAGCAGAGCAGTCGCTAAGATCTTGTGTCTCACGTTTCAAGCACAGTCTAGCGATTGCAATACTTGACTTGACACTTTGACATGGGCATCATCCTCGGAAGTATCGGTCACTGATTATATAATGTGTTATACTATAAATACCAACCGGTTTCCGACCGGCATTTCAATCTTGACCTATATTACATACAGTCACGCATTTATTCCTAATGGGGTAGGCAGTACGTCGATGTCCTAAACAAAGGTCAAAATCGTTCCGCCACATCTGATAAGTTTTGAGGGTGATATCAGATAGAACTGTATATTGCTGTAGTAACACAGGTTGTCAGACCGTGTTGCCTAAATTATTTTGAAATCCTCGAATTCCTTTGCTGGTTTTTACAGCACACCTGGCAGGAGATTCAGCTGTGACACATGTAATTTTACCCAGCGCTTGACCAATGACATGTTTTTTATCGCTTCCAATCCAGCGTGGAAGTAGACGTCTATATTTACAAGTAATATTTTTTTTCTTCTATGCTGGACTGGGAGTGATAGAAAAACATAGAATGTGCCAGCTGCATCTCCTCCCGGGCATGCTGTAAAAACCAGCTAAGGGATTCGAGGGTTTTAATGTATTGCAATTTAGGCGATGGGCTGACAACCTGTCACTAAAGCAATACACATGACCATTTGAAATAACCCTCAAAACTTGTCAGACGTGGCGGAACGACCTTTCGGTCGTTTTCGCTCTGCCTACCCCTTAGGGATAAAGGCGTGATTTATGTATGTATGTATGTAATATTTTTTATCCAGTAGAGACAAAGAAGAGAGCGGTCCGCCTGATGGCAGGCAGTTACTTTTTCAACCTGATACTTTACAATTTTAACTACTACTGCTCCAAAAATATGACACTATACAGCGGATGTATAAGGCTCGTATTTATAAAGCGATCTCAAGTTTGAGAGCAATATTAAGTGTGGATTTGACAGGCCGTTTTGTACTGAAATGACATTTCTGATTCAAACTCAAACTCGCTGTCACTCTTGAGAGCTGATTATAAATACGGACCTTAGTATGAAGCAGATGCAGCTCAAAGAAGTTGTATGCAAGAAATTTCATTTTATATAGGATGATGTCAAATGTTAAAAATTTAGTAACTGAAGTATAGTGGGATAACAAAAAGTGTTGCTCACCGTCCATTATTATGCCTTCTAATGTTTGGCTGCAAATGCTAAGAATAAAATATGCCTGGAGAGCGAATACTTAGATCTATCCAAAAAAAGATACCTCATACTTACGAAAACATGTAAACTATCTTATTTATTGATCAACAAAATAAATATCGTCCAAAAATATAATATTTTACTTTACAAGAATAGATTATAATAATGTTTGATTAGGTCAAGAGCAGGCTTTGATATCAAATCCCAGATTTGTCAGTAGATTGCTAAAATTCCTTTGTTGTTTGTGAATTTATTGATGCAGTTGATTATAGAGCGCAGTCACGAGTCAAAGTATAGTTACTTAATTCATTTTCGTATCTAAGTCCATAATGTAATTTGATAAAATCTCAAAGATACAAGTAAGTTATTTGAATTGTTCAATATTTTTACACGATGAAATTTAAACGGGTAGGACGGTATAAAATAAAAATAGCCTTTGAAACGTATAGGGCAGAAATACAATTATATTTTATTCGTATTCCATCAAATATCATAATAAGTCAACTAAGCTATTGCAATCGCTCGTATAACTATGTTACGGCATATGATCATATCCCTAGGGATATAATCATATCACGGCTAGATCTATCTTACTGCGACATATACACATTGTATATTATTTCTTATGCTGTAGTTTACTTTACTTTTATAAGTAGTAGTTTTATTACTAAGTAGATATATTTTTAATACTGAACATTGGCAACAAGTATACGTAATATAATGTAAGCGGATAATAATAATGTTCGAACACTCATGCAAATAATAATAATTCAAAATATACTACAGTATATCTGTTTGTTTGACTCGTTGCATTGTTCTAATAAAAATCAATACGTGTGTTTATAAACCGTTATTTTATCAATAAAACGTGTGAGAAATAAAATGTTTATAATGTTTCGCAACGCTTTGTTGCCGGACAATGAACTTTGACTCTTAGTGAACTTTATCAATATTTTTTTATGTAATCAAAATTGTATATGTTAATTATTCCTAACCTTCCATGCTGGACTGGGAGTGATAGAAAAACAAAGAATGTGCCAGCTGCATCTCCTCCCGGGCATGCTGTAAAAAACAGCTAAGGGATTCGAGGGTTTTAGTGTATTGCAATTTAAGGCGATGGGCTGACAACCTGTCACTATAGCACAATGTACATCATAATCATCCGTAATAACCCTCAAAACTTGTTAGACGTGGCGAAACGACCTTTGCTTAGGCCGTTTTTGCTCTGCCTACCCCATTAGGGAGAAAGGCGTGATTTTATGTATGTATGTATATTTAATCCCATACCGATAAATAAAAAAGTTGCTCGACACTGAAATCGCATGTAAGAAAAGAACTAAGAACAAATTATATATTCATAATTTCAACACAAAAAATGACGACGTTGATGTCTTTTGTATGATGAATATTATTTTGTGGGTTTTACTTATAGAATGCAGCTATTAAGTAATTATTCTTAATACTTTTCATAATCAAGCATCATTTAACTTTTGTAACAAGTTAAAAAAAGAGGTTATGCAAATTAATAATAAAATATTGCAAAAGCAATAAGTAATTTAATTAAGTCATTAAATATTCCTTACAAACTCTATTCAGTTTTCATAGTGTAACACACAAACAAACGTAAGTAAGTAAATACAAATTAGTAGAGCGCGAACTATTAGTCCATGGGATGCTCAACATATCGGTAAATTTTGGTGGTACCAATTTTCCTTTATACAGTAGTTGGACATAATTATAGGGATGTAAAAGAACTATGCCTGCCATCTCTGAGTGGCAGCTAACAAAAATGGCGGCCAATTAAAGATGGCGAATATTAAAAAAAATTAGTAAACTAGGAGTGAATATTTTTTTCTTAATACCGTAGTTGGACAGGCTTATAAGAATGTTAAAAAACCTTATTTCTCATCTCTAAGTAGTATCTAATAAAAATGGCGGCCAATCTTAGACAGAAAATGATCATTTTCATAATATCTACTATATCTCAAAAACTGTATATCCGATTAAAGATTTTATTTTTTTATTTTTAAGGTCTTACCATATACCTCAAATATTGTCTTTATACTGTTCCTGAAAAGTAAGCCGTTAATTAGTTATTTAAAAAAAAACGCAAAAATTTACTTTTGTAACTTTTTAATTATTGTTTTTATCCAAGATTTATTGGTATTTATTGTTAAAAAATATTTTTGCTATATACTTTAAGAAATTGCCTTTAATTTAATATATAACATGTTTAATATTTATTTGTAAAAACTCGTAAAAAAAAATAATTTTGTGTAAATATTAGACTCGCGAAAATCTGAATCTTCGATGTCTTCTTATTCTTCTTATTCTTCTTCATCCATAGAAGCATATCTAACTGCTGTATAAAGGAAAATCGGTACCAAAATTTACCGTTTTGGAAATTTGAGCGAGCATCCCACAAAATTATTTTTTTTTACGAGTTTTTACGAATAAAAATTAAACATGTTATATATCAAATTAAAGGCAATTTCTTAAAGTATATAGCAAAAATATTTTTTATCAATAAATACCAATAAATCTTGGATAAAAACAATAATTAAAAAGTTACAAAAGTGAATTTTTGCGTTTTTTTTTAAATAACTAATTAACGGCTTACTTTTCAGAAACAGTATAAAGACAATATTTGAGGTATATGGTAAGACCTTAAAAATAAAAAAATAAAAACTTTAATCGGATAAACAGTTTTTGAGATATAGTAGATATTATGAAAATCATCATTTTCTGTCTAAGATTGGCCGCCATTTTTATCAGATACTACTTAGAGATGAGAAATAAGGTTTTTTAACATTCTTATAAGCCTGTCTAACTACGGTATTAAGAAAAAAATATTCACTCCAAGTTTACTATTTTTTTCGAATATTCGCCATCTTTAATTGGCCGCCATTTTTGTTAGCTGCCACTCAGAGATGGCAGGCATAGTTCTTTTACATCCCTATAATTATGTCCAACTACTGTATAAAGGAAAATTGGTACCACCAAAATTTACCGTTTTGGAAAATTTGGGCGAGCATCCCACGGACTATATCCTCATTATGTGAGTTACGACATTTCTGACACGCACCGTAAATTAATTTGACGCCAAGTGCAAACAGCTGATAGAACTGCAGTATGATTAGTTAAGTTCGTATTTATGAAGCAATCTTGAGATTGAGAGCAATATTAAGTATAGAGATTTGACAGGCCGTATTGTACGGTAATGATAATTTGCTGATTATATTCCATAATATCAGATACCTTTCCAATTAAATTTTTTAATTAAATATTTACAGTGTAAACATTTCATAACGCAAACATATGCAGTGGAGTGTAGGTATGTCTTAGCCTTAATAGTTGCATTATGTAAGGAGCACTAATTGCGATCATCTGATGAGATCTGCTGTTTCGGACCTTGAATTAAACAATACCACTGTGCGTATTGTGTGTGGTTGTATATGCTGATATTTAGTGAGATAGGCTTAGAATTTATGTTGTTCTTTTTTAAATAAGAAGTGAAAGACTTCAAAACAATAAGAAATTTGGGGATTCCCCCGCATTGGATATCTGCAAACACTGTAACAGGGAAGCCACGTCTTTGCGCGTCTGATTCTGCGGCAACTTTTGCGTCTGTTTTGGCGTCTGTTTCTGCGGCGGCGTCTAAATTGACAGGCCATGACCAATATAGACCAAGAGCATGATGCCGATACATTTGTCTAAAGTTTTGATAATATTAAATAAATGATACCATTTTGAATTAATGATGCCTGTATAGCAAAACAATACCTATTTATTGTTTGTAATCCAGTAGATTACCAATTTAACTTTTTGATGTACATAATTGGAACACATACAAAATGAAGGAGACATTATTTACGAACTATATACTTTTTTATTTCGATTATATTTCGATTGGTAGACGTTTGATAAGTTTTCATTGAGGTTTGCCACACTCCATGCATACGTTTCATCTGTTTCGATGGTCATCATTTATCGCTAGGTTGACTCCTGTACTAAGAAGCCGCGACCAAATGCGCGAATTTATGTAAACATGTCACGTAATGTCAATATATGTCTAATATATGCCATGTCAAAACCATGGACTTATTGCTAATAACAGGACTGAGCACTAGGTATAAAAAAATGACATTCTAATACAAGTTCATAGGGTGTAGGTAACGCCCTATGAACTTGTATTTAATATTGAATATGGTCTGCCAGAGCTATCATATAAAAAACGAGTCGAGTGAGATAGAACTCGTATCGAACGAGATACGTGATTTCTTTGTCCCTTTGTAATCGTTCATTTCATAAGTAAAAAACATAATTAAAAGCAAATATCATACATAAAAATAAATAAAAGCAACTAGGGGAGACTGTTCCGTAACCGTATGGCTAAGGCTCAGTAACAAATAAAACAAAATATTGTTTAGTCAACATTTTTGATTATCAATCTTCCTACTATCTCTTTCTTAAACTTTACTCTTTCCTATTTTAGATATCGCCGACTCCCGCTATATATCGCCGCAGATGAGCTTTTAAATAAGCTTGAGCAACTTCAAATCAAAATTCGTTTATTTTTGGACTTAAATGTCAATCAAGAAAACGGACTTGCATGCAATAACACACCGCTAGCAGAATTTGAAATATACCAGAAAAATAAATTTTAATTACCTAATAACGATAATAAGTGCAGTGCATCATACGATATTACCCCAGTATACGGTTTTAAACAAACAAACAAACAAACATTGAATGTGCCAGCCGCATCTCCTCCCGGTGAGGTGGTACAGCATTGAATAAAGTACCAACCACTTGCTTTTTTTTTTTTCATTATATTCTCAGAAATCTTTTAAACTAAATGTCTCTAAAAATTTGAACCTCACAGCTGAAAGTTATAAAACTACAAAATTGCCAGAATAGTCAGACTAACACCCAATTATCCTTTGTCTCAAAAAGAAAGCCAAGCTGTGAGTGATCCTTGCCGAACAAAGTAACAAATTAAAACAAGGTACGAGAAATATCCCTAGAGGATAGCGGCTTTTGTCCCTAAATGACTAAACTCTATTGTAAAACGACACCCTTCCAAATTAACTATAGAAAACAACATTGCATAACAGTTAAACAAAACAAAGTCCTAGCAATAAACTAGAAATTGCCAGCACCGAAACACGAACTCACTTTGAAATGTGGGAGCCACATGTCCAAGATTCACGCCGAAGAAGCACGAGTCAAAATGTCTCAAACACCGAGAGCGGCTGACAGCGGAATATGAGCCTTAGAGACGTGAAACGTTTTAAAATGCATTAACAATTTATGATAAACCTTCCAGGTACTTATCTCGAGAAGTGACAATAAGGGAATATGCTACAGGACACGACGGAAGGTCGATGAGTCAACCCGGTGACCTATGGACACTTTAGGATCCTGCAGTCAGTTAGATGCCTAAGCGGACCTAGCCTAAGCCGACGCCTGCGCAACGACGATAAGGCCGACGCTGAAAGGAGATAGAACGCACCAATGACAGCGGAGATGGAGGCGTGCCTATTGAGTTACGTCCAATAGCGCTCCCGCGATCTAGGAAGACAATGCGTATACCAGGAACATTGGCGTCAGGACAGGAGAGGACAGGCGAGGCGACTACACGAGGACCAATAGGAGCGCTTCCCGCGCTCGGATTGCCATCGCGCAACACGGGAGCTAGGGTGGAGACAAGATAGAGAGAAAATAGGGCAATCATCGAGAGACCACGGACCCCGGCGGACGTCCAGGAGAGGGACCAGAGAGAGAGAGCGCCGAGCCTCCGAGAATCCAAACTAGTTTTGAGTGCCGTAATAAATTTAATCGCGAGTGTAGTGGAATGTGCCTAAAAGCGTAAACCCCAAAACGCGCAATATTATCCCTAATGCCATAAATTGTATTTTGATTCAAGAGTATTGTCCACTAGGATAATATTCCACACCTGTTAATCCTAGATAATCAAATCAAAGTTATAAAAAGGCTAAAAGGATAATACGGCGTTTTGTACAGAACCAAACAGGATGGTTCTATTTTATATATTCTCTTTATTTTATATGGGGATTTGGTTACAAAGGAAAAACCGAATTTCCATAAATTTTCTTGTGTGTGTATGTAAAAAGGCAGGAGGTTTTTATAACTTGTAAGTTTTCCTCCCTAGGTTTTGGCCTTAGCTAACTTACAAGTGGTCTATAAATGTGGCATTGTATGGCACATTCAATAGATCGAGATTAAAGAACTAAACTTCAGAAATAATAAATTATTTCTCTATTTACTTTTCAACTTTCAAATCTGACTTTTCTTCCTCTCCTAAATAAGAATACATATCTCCTAAATAAGAATACATATCTCCTAAACATGATTACATAAATTCCTAAACAAAAGTACATAAATCTAGACTAGAATACATAATGCCTAAACTAAAATAATGAACAATCCTAGAGATCTGACTAAAAACATTTTGTTCTTTTTAAAAGTAATAATTTGAAATTAGCTAAGCTAAACTAAATATTTCATAGAGTCGTAAATCTAATAAATTCATTTATAACGACTTTATTTAATGAACAGAATCGAACAAGTCCTATATTCTGCCGATTGAACCTTATCACAGCCACGACTTTGAATTTGTGTCAGCCTTTTCTCACAAACAAAAGAGCTCATAGTTGACCTCAGGAGGTCTCCAAAATTATACAAATTATCACATAAAAAAATATTACAGGTATTGTAATAACTAGTAATTACATAAATAATTATTAGTAATTATAATCTGACTGCGCAGTCTAACAAAATACATAGCCGCGGCAGGACACGCTGGCATACATAAGAGGCAACTAGATTCGTCGTGTCTATGCACGCGGGTCAATACTATAAAAAGAGAGTAATTAATTACGACTAACAACAAGAGGAATGGGACACTAATTCAACGGATAGTCACAACTATGTCAGCCAGTACCCAGTATTGAGTAACTGGAAGGCGTGACGGAGTCTGAAGGTCACTGTCGATCGGGCTAGATCTAATAATATGGTTGAGGGGTCAGAGGGTTACGGTACCGCTCCCCCTTCCTAACTTGTATTCGGTTCGGTTAGTGAGGTAAGAGGGCTAACGGTGCCGCTCCCAAACTAACTTATGTTCTACTCACAAGACTAAACTTATTCAAAGTCTACACCAGATCTCAATGAATTGAACGGTTAGTGCGGTAAGAGGGCTAACGGTGCCGCTCCCAAACTAACTTATGTTCTACTCACTAGACTAAATTTATTCAAAGTCTACACCAGATCTCAATAAATTGAACAGACATACCAATACCAAATGAACTGAATGGTTGCCTACTGTTACCTAATGAAGACATAAGTTTGCTATTATGAGAAATTTAGATGCTTGATATCGATTATAACATAACTAGACGATCACTATATAATTAAACCTGGTTAGGGCCATCTCACCGGGTAGGTATATACTTTAAAAACCAGCTAAGGAATTCGAGAGTTTCAGTATTATTTTTTAATTTAGGCGATAACTCAAGTTCAACATTGGTAGCAATTCATGGTTTCAAAATACGCGACTTAACTAATATAAGTCCATACCTGTCATTTTCTACCATGAGAGAACAGAACCGGATGGCAATAATTTTAGTTGAGATTTAGTTAAGTCGGGATGGTTACGAATCGGGGCCATTATAACTGTTTAACAGGGGTATCAAAGCACGTATGTGTTTGAGTTATAATGTGTGCAAAGCGCGAAAGTCTTCAAATAAAATTTTTTGTTACTGCTGTTTTGCTGACGTCTGATTGGTGGTCCACTGCTAGCAGAATTACGGTAATAAGTGCAGTGCACCATAGGATATTACCCCGGTATACGGTTTTGGAACTTTTGGAACGGTCTCCTTTATTCAAAAGGGACAGAGAGTTCACATCTAGCTATCTCGCACGGCACATTTTCTTGTTGCCGGAGCTCAGTCCTGTTAACATATTGTCCATGTCCGTGCCAGATAACTTTGCGGTTATGTATGGCGCTAGTGTCTTTAGAACATGACACTTTGGAGACTGGAAAAATTAGTTCCATTTTTCTTCACGCGCAAAGTTATTTGGCACGGACTCATGGTCAAAACATGTTAGGGCTGCCAGGTGAAAATATTTTGCAATCTTATCACAGCGTAGTAGTTCTCCAACTGAAATTATATGACGGAAATTTTTAACTATTTATTACATAAAAACTTAAACATTTAAAAAAAAAATACTAAGTGACCCACATCCAAAAAGCTATATACCTACTATTCACATTAAAAAGCTTGTAGCTGTAAAATTAATGTAATTCTAATGTAATGTTTTTATCGCGGAACATTGACAGAAATTTCCGTCAATCAGGAGAACTACCCAGTACAAGGAGGTTTTATTCTGAGTATCACGGTGCAAAAGTCGGATTAAAAATATATATATTTAATCATTTATTATTGCACACAAATAACATCCTAATAAAAGTAAACAAAGAAACTGATACAGACAATGGACCCGATTCGTAACCATCACGACTTAACTAAATCTCAACTAGAATTATTGCCATCCCGTACTCTTTGGTTTGGACTTATTAGTTAACCACGAATTGCTGCCATTGCTCTATAGAGAAAAATCTTACAACAGACGTTTTGAAGCAACCATTCGCGGACTGGCAAACACGTAAAAGCCAATTGCTGAATTCGGGGTTTGGCAGGTATATAAAACGACCAATCCGCGGAGTGGTACTGATGAAATGCCAGCCCGCGAAGTGAGCAGTTTTTGATTCAACCACACCGCGAAATGGCATAGAAGAAATGCCAGATACCGAACTAAATAAAAAAAACGCTGTCATGGGTCGTCGGGTCAACATGGATCGTGTCGGCGGAGATGAGTTGTCAGTGCGGGGAAGAGTTATCAGTGCGGTGCGGGGTGAGTTGTCAGTGCGGGGTGAGTTGTTAGTGTGAGATGAGTTGTCTGGGCGGGGATGAGTTGTCAGAGCGCGATAAGTTGTCGGTGCGGGATAAATTGTCAGCGCATCATAAGTTGTCTGACACTGACGACTTATCCCCGCACTAACAACTCATCCTACACTGACAACTCGTCCCCCACTGACAACTCATCCCGCACTGACAACTCATTCATGCACTGACAACTCATCCCACACTGACAACTCATCCCTGCACTGACAACTCATCCCGCACTGACAACTCATCCCCGCGCTGACAAATCATCCCCTCTCTGACAACTCATCCCTGCACTTACAACCCATCCCGCACTGACAACTCATCCCCGTACTGACAACTCATCCCCACACTGACAACTCATCCCCACACTGACAACTCATCCCACACTGACAACTCATCCCCCACTGACAACTCATCCCGCACAGATAACTCATCCCCGCACTGTCAACTCATCCCGCGCTGACAATTTTATCCCACACTGACAACTCATCCCCGTTCTGATAACTCATCCCGCACTGATAACTTAACCCCGCACTGACAACTCATCCCCGCAGACATGACCCATGTTGACCCGACGTCCCGTGAAATCGTTTTTTTTTTAATGTAGTTCGGGGTCTGGCATTTTGTCAATACCACTCCGCGGATTGGTCGTTTTACATACCTGCCAAACCCCGAATTCGGCAATTGGCTGTTTCGTGTTTGCCAGTCCGCGGAATGATCATCAATGATCGTTTTAGAACGCCCAATGGCCGAAATGAGCGATTTCGGGGATTGTGCGTAACATATCTACTAACTATTATTAAATTAGTAAAAAATCGTCCGTTTTCCGTGACGAGATAAAAATAGTACATTGTTTAACGAGTGGAGAACATGACCGATTCCCACGAGGGTGTAGTTTGAGGCCCGAAGCGCAGCTGAGGGCCTCAATACACACGAGTTGGGAATCGCATTTTCTTCCGAGTTATACATAGTGCTTTATACTACACCTATGAGGAAAATATAATCAAAAATCCTTGTAAAATAAAGAATGATATCACTTACATGAGAAGATATCTTAAGAACATTTTGAAGTGTCATCATCCATTCGAACAGAACACAAACAAACAAAACACATATTAATACAGTTACACATTACATCGACAACACTAAACACTTAATTTACATTAAATAAGTCATATAAATCAAAGAACGAAAAAGAATTCGCGCGGACATGTTGATTTTGCCATATTTTTTACTTAAAAATATAAAAGAGACAAATGAAGCAAAGCACATACTGCCAAAAAATGTAAGTGGCCAGTATCATTTTGCGGGCTTCGACATACAAACTTTTTGTTTTTTGCCATTCGCCTGTTTCTAGTTTTGAATTATGAATTTAAAAAAAAAAATAGGAGGGGAGAAAATACTTTCTCCCCTAGGGGAGAAAGTAAATCCCATATATTTTTGCAGCCCGCATATTCGTTCGCTTGGATTTACGTACTTTCTTTCCTTTTTTCAAGTAAGAACTAATATACTTTCCGAATAGGTGTAGTATAAAATAAATAAATTATACAAGTGGCAGCCCTAAAACCGTACTGATTTGGCAGATGTTTGGCAGACGCACGGGCGATTTTTTTGACATTCGCAATTCGCACCGCCGGACGCTGAAACACGTGGCCTCTCTCCGAAAGACGTGGCCTCTCCCATACATTCCCATACGTTTGTTTTTTTCGCAAGACGCGCCGCCAGTTTTGACGCAAGAAAATTCGCGCATGCGAAAAAGACGTGGCTTCCGCCTAACCTACTACTACTATCTCACCGAGACCCTTTCGACACTGTAATGCAAACAGCTATGTGGATTGTCTTATGTGTCAGTAGTTTTTCCTTGGCTCTTTAGGCTAGATCACAGAGACTCGTAGATATGTGGCAAAAATGGCTTTGCACATATCCCTAGCAACCTTCAACACAGTTTCACTAGCTCGATAGGAACCCTGGTGCTCTCGCACTGTGATGTCCTGTCTCGTCGTATGTATTCTTATCTCTTCTCTTCCTTGCTGGTGCTGCCGCTGAAATATGATCAACACTATGTAAAATGTCAGTATTAACTTTATTATTTCTTTGTCCCCAGGGTGGAGACGGGGGAGGGTTGGAGGCGTGCGGCGCGGGCGCAGAGGGGTGCACGTGCTGGGCCCCCGCACCCCCCGCGCGCCTGCACCCACTCCGCGCGCTCGATGACATGCCGCCGCCGCTGCTCAGGTAACCATAGCAACCAGCTGGTGCATGTGCTGGACCTGGACCACGACATTAGCGATGACATAGCGCCGCCGCGTCCCCGGTAACCATAGCAACCAGCTGGTGCATCTGCTGGACCACGCCATCATTCATCCCTAGGCGCGTCACTGAACCAGACCTTCGGGTCAAGAATCAAGCTGAAGTGGGCTGCTCAGTTACATACAAGCTCTACGGCTGTACAGTCAACCAACATAGTAAGGGTATACCCTTCCCCTTCAAACCGATGAAGTTTTCTCGGGTAATTGTTTATACTTTTTAACGAAATTTTGTAAAATTGTGCAGATTATTAAACTGTCATATAAATGAACACCTGAGAAAACTCTATCGGTTTAAAGCAGCCCTATTACTGTTACTCTAATTAGTTGGTTGACTGTACCTGTTGGATTATTACTCTATCTGTCTAACAAAACAAACTATTGCAATGTCGTGATCCTCGCATTATCACTTCCATTCTAGTATTATGGAGATTCGTACAAGGCACAGGTGAAGTGTCAATACGCATTCCGATGCAAAACTGCATTCATCATTGCGATCACGCACATTCTGGACATGTGTTTGGAATACGCAATGGCAGGCGGTGTCATTGTAGAGTCAATGACCTGATGATGGGAAGAGGATGGCTGTTTTTTCACTAGACGGCACAGCAACGGCATGATAACGATGCCGTCTCGATACCGTGGCTCTGTTTTCCACTAGGACGGTAATAAAATAACCGTCAGGTCGGCGACTAAACCGGTGGGAATCAATGCCGTGCCGTTGCCGTGCCGGCGAGTGGAAAAACGTACCTACCGTATAATTTCATTGATTTTCATTAATTATCTTTTCCGTCCCGCTTAGTAGAAAAAAACGTCCAAAACGTGTCTGACTTTCATGATAAACTGAAAGTGATAAACTATACCGTCTGATTCTTTTTTTTACTACAAATTCTAGCAGAGGGATCCAAGTCTTAAATGAGTGTTGATAAAACCTACCAAAATATGGTCAATAACCATAAAATATACATAAAGTAGCGAGTCATAGGGCATATACTAAAAGGTCTTCAACTAACCATGTGGTATCATCGGCCTATGACCCCTATCTGAATTCTAGTAAATCCAGTCTTGCCTAATTTAGACACAGTTTATGCTAAACTTTGCTAAGTTTGAAGCTAGCATTCATAATCTAACATTTAAGAGTTTCGAAATAAGCTAAAGGTATGTGATAAAATGTAGAAGTGTGTAGGTTAATTTGTCCTTTAGAAGATGACGAATATCAAAAATTAAGTCAAACTGAAACTAGCGTCACTAAAAAAAATTAACTTGCCCATTTTTTTTTTTCAAAATTCAATTCTGCTAAAAAATTACAATGTATCTTCGTTCAACCCCCTAGATAGCTGACCCCCTGAAATTCGGGAAAAGACTAAGGAGATGAGTATGGATAGTAGTACCCTGCCGTTTTATAGAAATTTTTGCTATATTTTTTACACAAACAAAATTACCCTAGCGTTTTTTCCGCAGGTCAAACCCCCTATACACGGAGGAAGAGGAGCAGGAGGTAGTGATAATTGTGGACTCGCTGGAGTCTACCGAGGGCGAGGTACCTGAGCTTGAGCCGCCGAGGGTGCCCCGAAGAGCCCCTTCCACCTCCTCAGGTAAGCACTCTCTATTCTAATACACGAAAACTGAACGAAATATTAGAATTTTCAAGCACGTTATCGGCAAGTAGCTGAATCATTACTAGTCAACAAAATATCGAAAAATGCATTAGCGTTTCCAGCGTTCCACTCTTTCAGTACTAACACTACCTACTTGGAAATACCTTCTACCACTAACGCACACAATCGCCTTACTCCTCAAAGACCGCTATATGTTCGCAGGCTACGGCAGCGGCGGCGGCAGCCATGGGCGAGTGTCGCCCCATTTACCAAAGAACGACTTTGCTGACCTCGAGGAGAGGCTGGATAAGCTGGAGAGCAGTCAGAGTAGTCAGAGCACAACAACCTCTGACTCCGACCAGAGCCCTGACTGCACGCTCTCAAGGAGCCTCAAGGAGGACATCAGAGCGTGTTTAGGAGGATGCAGGTATGACATCTTTATAACTAAGGAAGAACTCACAGCAGTAGATTTAGCAAAGAATAGACCAAACTTTGCTGACCTAGAGGAGCGACTGGATAAGCTAGCCAGATAGTATTAACAGCACCACACCTTGTGACTGACGGAGCAAGTTTAGTAGGAGGATAAGAATACTGTGAACTAGAAAATTATAAAGGATGTACTTTATCTGGTAAAAAAGAATAACAAGTTTATATCTGCTATTTAACAAAAAAACTAGGTTTAGGGTAGATCTAGTTCTTTCATTATTATGTCCCTTGACTTAAAAAAACATGACAACTGGCATGAGGACCAGATATTTCTAAGGATAGCACCATCTGGGTGAGCTCTCTGTCATCTTTGACCTACACAGAGAGTCTAGTCAAGCACCTGCAAGCAGACACCTTATTTTAAATCTTTCTATCAACAGATGGGAGAAAGACGTAGGTGACGTGGTGGAAGCAGCAGTCCGCGGCGCTGGCGGCATCAGCGCGGCGAGGGCGAGGCTTCACGCAGCGCTGCTGGCGCTCCACGAGCCAGGGCCGAGGATCCCTAACCGGGGCCCCTCGCTGCCTTACTGCGGGCCTGGAGTGAGGCCTGGTGATGTCACCATGATGCCGAAAAACACGGAGATGTCGCTGCTGGTAAGTAGAAGCTTTTGTTTTCAAGGTGATGTTGATTTGAGCCTAGAGAAGTTTGGTGAAGAAATCGCTATATGGCTACGACCCTCATTTGACGAAAGATCATCCTTTCATCATAGATGGATCACAGGGATATGTTGACGGAAAATAATAATAAATGATCAAACTTGAATCGATAACATTGGTTAATTAAAGGCCACGGCTCATCAGAAGCTAGTTATTTCTAAACCCTGCAATTCGAGTCAAATGATTCGGAATCAAAATGATATCCAAGTCTATAAATTGCTTCGCGTGTGTCTCGACTGAGTACACATCAATGTCAAGGGTGGATTATTTGGGCCAGTGGGTCTTCTTAGGTGTCAAATGATCCTGTATGAGAAATCCAATCGCTTTGTGAAACATAACACGAGGTATACTGTTGAGATTTCAGCCCTACTCATAATAGAATCTTACGTCAAAACCAATAAAGACTTAAGGGTGTGCCAAAACCCTAAAAATTTTTTTAAGAATAAATAATTCATATTTCAACCTCAGATACTTAGGCCCGTATTGATAAACAGCACTCGAGACTGACAGCGAGTTTGAGTATGTATCAGAAATGTCATTCCAATACAAAATGACCTGTCAAATCAGCACTTAATATTGCTCTCAATCTTGAGATCGCTTTATAAATACGAGCCTTAGTCCGCTTTTGCTGTTACTGATGCCATCGACTTTATGGTTTCTCCGTGTACTTGCTCCATCGTTGACACCTTCTCAGTCTCTACCTATCTAGGTTAGAGATGAGTTAAAGTAGAGTCAACAGCGTCTCATAAAAAACCTACTACATGCAATGGTACACCTATAATAAAATTGGTTATTTATCACTTTACCATCAGATTATTAAATAATTACTGACCTGTTAAATACAACTGGCCTTAAACTGCCCACTTCTGGGCCATAGACCTTTATTCCGTACCATTACCCAGAATCAAATAATAATTGGATCCCAAATTGCAATAAATCATACGAAATTGGTGTCCAATTGTTTGGACCTTAAGGGCACAAATCAAGCCCTTCCAAATTATTAGATTGGCGGTGGAGTTGCCAACGTAACTGAATATAGTTTTGAACACTATTTATTTTTATTTGAACTTGTAAGAACAGGACCAATGAATAGGACACAATTATTTTTGCTCTTCTTCTATGTTTTGTCGAACATGTACCAATTCGTATTTCATCCATTTTTAAGTGGGAGGATGATAGCTTTGGATTCGAATAGTTGTTCAGTTTCATCGGTTAAACCATCTCACCTCACCTAACGAATACACGACTTAACATAATTATACTTTTATCAGCAGATTTTTAAAGTATTTCTAATATGTATTTTTTTTTTCTAATTAAGTATAGAGGCAGAGATGCAAGCTCTATCATCATTCTTTAATTTTATTGGTCACAATATAAAATGTGGCTTGCTTGGCAACTCCTAAAGGCTTTATCCATTATTATCCAATTATGAGCCCTTCTTGAGCCCTTGAGTGCGAAAAACAATTATTCCGACAATAATTCGAGATTGGTTCGTGATGGGAACGACCTGCTATCGATACCAGCTCTTTAATTGAAATCGTGTAGGTGTATGTAGGTTTATTATCCCTTCGGCATATGTAATGGGTGCAATCGGAATTCGGCGGTTATAGTAAAGACAGGTTGTCAGCCCATCGCCTAAATTACAATACTGAACACTTTAGCAAGCTCACAATAAAGCTGCTATACACTCGAAATCTTATAAGTACATACTTATTTTTATTTCTTTGATCTATTGCAATCAGCTGATTGACACGTGTAACAAGCACTTGTTTTAAGCACGTTTGATTTAAGCATCCATCAAATAGAGGTTTGATTGACGCAACAAGTTTATTGAATTAACGAGATTATAGTCTAAGAGATGGTGAGATATTGGGTGCGATTCAGCCGCGCCCAAAATCACAAAATCTTTGCTAAAAATGGTTACCTGTCACTTTCAGAGAACAGAAAGGGGCGGCAATCAGTTTAGTTAAGTCGTGCTCTCATCGAATAGATAGCATTCGGTAATCTTTGATTTCTTAATAGATTGAGACAAATATGTAAACATTTGTAATAAACAATAAAAATAAATGGAAACAATGTAAATGCAACGAATGATACAACAAAAAAGCAATGAGATTTCAGACGGGTTAGACTTTTTTTCATAGAGTATGTTTTCCCATGCTTCTAATTATATTGGCCATTGCTTTAGGTACTCTAGTCGCAAGTTTGTGGCAATACAGAAACAAAGTAACTTTATTTAAAAAAAAAGCTTTGTATCTTCCAGAAGTTTACGAAGATAATCTTATTCAATTTTCAGAAATACACTGTTTTTATTTAATTTGCAGACGTATTTTAATTGTAAACTGCAGAACTACATTTAACCCCAAAATATCAGTGCTGTAATTCTGTTTCCGAATACCACACATATCTCTTGGATTATAACGACGAGTGGAATTAGGAGAAGTGAATGCCCACTCGTTTGGTCAAGATCATCTCCATAAAGAGTTTTATTGATGTTAATGTCATTTTCATTATAATTACACTATGAATGGTTGCGCTTACGCATGTTTTGGTCATCGAGTTTGCTATACGAAAATACAGCAATTATGAGCTTTTTTGTAGAAATCTGATGTTTCCCGCGGTAGAAAGCCTAATAGCCTAGCCCATATGCTTGCTGGCGAATTAAAAATAATAATATCTTGGTTATTCAGCTCTTTCATGACATGATGATGTCAATCTGCTCATGAAATTGAACAACTGTTCCCAAGGAACATAAATCGATATAATTATGTTCCTCCGGAAAAGTTGTTTAGGCCTGTATTTATAATCAGCTTTTAAGAGTGACAGCGAGTTTGAGTTCGTATCAGAAATGTCATTCCAGTATAAAATTACCTGTCAAATCCGCACTCAATATTGCTCTCAATCTTGAGATCGCTTTATAAATACGAGCCTTAGTTTTATATCCTTTAGGTAGAATAGAGTATAGTACCCTTTCGGTCATACGTTCTATATGCTAACAAATACTAACATAACAGTAGGTAGTGGTTGCAACATCTCTGCATGGATGGCTTTAAAAAAATGCAGACATCAGATTTTAAATAAAAAAAGAGAATTTTTTTTATAAATGTAGTTTTCTGTTGCCATACACGAAGTGTTGGAATGCCACAAATAATCACTTAAAACATTTCACGCCTCCTTTCATGGTTAATTAAGACAGGTCTACAATTAAAATGCAAGCAGAAATACTCAACAAATATTTAAAATATTTCCATAGTCGAAACCAGTTTAAAAGAGAAAGGTTGTAAATACATACATATAATCACGCCTCTATCCCTAATGGGGTAGGCAGAGCGTAAACTACCTAAACAAAGGTCGTTCCGCCACGTCTGACAAGTTTTGAGGGTTATTCCAGATAGATCTGTATATTGCTATAGTGACAGGTTGTCAGCCCATCGCCTAAATTGCAATACACAGAAACCCTCGCATCCCTTAGCTGGTTTTTACAGCATGCCCGGGAGTAAATGCAGCTGGCACATTCTATGTTTCTTTATCACCCCCAGTCCAGCATGGAAGTTAGTAAAATATCTTAAGTTAGTATAATAAAATATCTTTCTAATATTGTTCATAATTTGGTTGGAACAATGCAGTTGAATTAGCTACCTACATGATTGTCTGCCATGTAAATTCCGTGCTTCGGAAAGCGCTTGAATCTTTCGGTCCCACTCGCTGTAATACCTACAACAGACTGTGCCCTGGGCGAAATACAACATGAACATTACGAATAAACATTAAGTCGTAGATAAAATCAGTATTGTTCGATGGTGATTGTTCAGAAGCGATTGACGATTTTAATAAATGTTATCGATTGAATCGTTTATTCGTCAAACAAATCATTTATGACAGCACTTAGGATGATAATGATCTTTTTGCTCAGTTTGGTAGCGAAGAGAGGACGTGTTTGATAATGTTAGGTGTTACCACAGTTTCAGAGTTTGAAATGAACTCAGTTTTACCTAAAGGTAGGAAGTTTGCTCACATCTCTCTATGGCCCGTATTTATAATCAGCTCTCGAGAGTGACAGCGAGTTTGAGTTCGTATCAGAAATGTCATTTCAGTACAAAACGGTCTGTCAAATCCATACTTAATATTGCTCTCAATCTTGAGATCGCTTTAAAAATGCGAGCCTAAGTCAAATGATCTTTACTTTCCTTCGCATCATCCACCTTCGTCCCTAGAATGTTCGAAACTGGAGATAACTACAGACTCTACTTTTAGCCTTTCTCCAGATTATTCAAATACCATATTCAAATGTAGGTTCTAATTTCCAATTATCCACTTTGAAAATGATTTTTTGTGTTTATTTTATTTTATCTATCAGTCGTCCTCAATAAATATTACATAAATAATACATACTTCATTAAAAGGACATCATTGTGATTATCGAATCTTCCACTAAAACTAAAACATCTCCTCTTTATAATCTGTTTAATCATTTTGCACAGTCACCGACCAAATAGGTTAATAACATGCTATCACATCTCAAATTATAGTATTGACAAGCGAAAGTTTATCCACTGATTATATCGTTACGTAACACACAATTTAGTGTACAGATTCCGGCAACTAGCATGACTTAGAATGACACAGTCCGCGCGTCAAAATTTCAGTCTTAAATCCAAGTGCTTAAGTCTCAATTTTAGATTGGCAAAGTTTTTAAAATACCTCAAGAAGTACGCCGTTTAGAACACATTGTGATTATTTGTTACGAGGGTAAATGTTATTTAACTTGGCAATTTTTCTATTTTTATATTCTTTTATTGTATAGTTATTATGTGGCAGGTGGTCATAAAGCCGAAAATCTATTAAAATATTCGCCAGTGTAACAATGGACAGGTCCAAAATCTACGATTTGCTTTTTTTTTGTCTGTGGGCAATGCTGATTTAAAATTTCATCTGTATAGGACCTTTACAATGTACCCATTTTTTCAGTTTAATGATAATATTTAGGTCGTTTACATTCACAAGTTGTATCTTAAAATACCCCTCTCTACATTTCTGACATTTAGTGAAAACGCCTTACATAAAGTCGATTAGGCTCTGCCCACTTTTTTTTTTAACCTATTTGCACTATACGAATACGACTGAGTGCATTAAGGGTCATATTTATAATCAGCTCTCAAGAGTGACAGCGAATTTGAGTTTCTTGCACGGTTAAGATGCATTCGGAGCGACTTTAAGTGAAACAACCGATACTTTTGGATGTCGTATATTGACTGCACTTATAGCTAGATCATACATACTTATATTAGTATAGTGTAGGCATAGTACGGAAGGGTAAAGAGGTGCGTCATCACACTACACCTTCCCCCTTGAAAAGAAAAAAAAATGTTTCATGTAGAAAATATTTTTTTATACTATACCAACACAATTAAAAATATTATTAATTTAAATTTAAATTCAATTAATTAAGAAGAAATAAAACCTTATGTAAATGTAAACATTATTAATTCCTTTATCAATGTTCATAAAGGATGGCAAAGACTACATAACACTAATCAAACAACACACAACTATTACTAAAAATTTTGTTCTAGAGTCATATCCATTTAGTTTGTCATATCCTTGTTTTATTATAAATCGCAACACTACATAACAATTTTTTTTTTTAAATCGTCAATGTCCTCATTTAGTCACAATCATAACTATTTACCATTATTTTTGTTTTTATTTGGGTTAGCTACTCCCACTTAAAAACAAATCTTACAAATCTTATTCGTACAAGCATATCCTTGATACATTATTTATATCTATGGGCCCATTACACATCGCATGCTTTTTATAAGTTTAGGTACCTTTTACAATAATATTCTGAGCGCTATAGTTTGGTTATCATACAAATTAACCTAGTCGACTTTAAACACCTGGCTACTTACTTATAGTGCCAGTTTGCGAGTCGTGCTTTCACGAACTTATATACTGGTACATTTATATTTGAGGTTTACATATATGACACTCAAGTTAGGGTCTGAACTTTAAGACTCAATGGTCTCCAACTTCTACACGGAGGGTACGGTAGCCCACACCATGATCAGATAGAAGGAATTTGATCCCTATTGTACCTAATAATCGCTACCTGTATCTTGTACCTAGGTAGGATAATAACATTATGTAACATTTTACGATGTTACTTATACCTATTCGTACCGTTAACAATATCGACGTATCATTTTACGTACATACGAGCATTAACTCGTGCTCACTTTCTTTACTTCCGAGCATAATTTCGTTTCTTAATAAACAATGTTGTTCATATTTCTGTACTTGATCACACAATCCTTTCTTTGAATATATGGCATAATTAGCTTCGCTGCGATTTCGGATGATCAGTCCAATAACACGCAAAACTATCTATACCACAAATTCCCATTCAATCTTCCGATCTGCAGAATCATCACAATCGAATAGTCAAGACAAGCTTCAATATCATTATCAATCTTTCATTCATGAACAACATTCATCGCTACCTAACACCTTAGGTGTACATCTGTTTAGGTAGGTATCTAATATTTCTGTACAATATCATTGTACTGGGAGTTAGTAGGTAACACTGTTACGTCACTACTACTCTATAAATTGACACAACTTATAATAGGTACACATATACATAGTTAGTTCAATCAACTTTGTAAACTTCGAAACAGTATATTCTGCAAAATACTCTGTATCGGTAGAAATTGTTTCACAACTACTTTGCGTTTTTCGCTGAAATGCATCTTGTGTTGCTAAATAAAATTGATGTCCAATTTTTATCAATTATTGCGAAAGTGTGCAAAACTGCTTACACGTAACCCACATAATTTGGCTACTTACACGTGTAAAACAATTTTCAGATTTTACAAATCGCTACTTATACTTTTAAGCAAATGTTCTTTATTTTTCTACATAGATTTCAGGAAGTAAAATTTTGCGTATTCAGTATGAAGTGATACTTCACGCAACAACAAAAAAAAAGTCAAATCTTACATTAGTCAGACAACAGGCGTTTTAAGTACTGCCTAACTCGTAAGGTTTAAAGGTATGACTTTATGTATACGTATGCAACTTACATAAGCGCGTGTAGTACCTACGTGTCTAGGCTATGTAGGTCGTGACGACAGAAACGCTGACTTGGCGTGCGCATACGATGTGGCGCGCGCGGCTCAGTCGTGGATACCCCGTAGGTCGCATGTTCGATTTCTTCTTTCTCTTACGAACAAGCTGCTCCACATCGGACCCGATCAATGAAGTCTCCCGGCGCCCAGCAGACATAATCCTCGCATCAACTAGGCTTGAATATACTGCGAGCGCCCAGCAGCTACAACCTCTTCATGATCTTCTTATAATGTATCTCCTCGTCATGGGGATATCCTCTTCATGGGGTGCTGTCATCATCTTTAATAATTGTACTGGATCTCTTCTATAATTTTACTGGAACTGCATCATTTTTGTTTAGTGGTTTGGGTATGTTTCTCTGTGGCCATCATGTTTATTATTTTTCTGTCCATCATAGCTTAGGTAATTAATGTCGTTTTCGACGAACTTCTCGTCACCCGTGGAACCATGTCTCTATTGCACTGTATACCTTATTGACATTATGCTCAGTGCGTGGCCAGTTCCTTCAAGAATAGGCTTTCGCTGCGTGGTCAACTGCGACGAGCTGACGGTGGCGCTGGACTTCAACCAACGCTGCTGCCATGACGTGTCCATTTTATTTCTCGTTCACTTTTTGCATTTATAAAGTCTGAAGATTATTATCATTATCACTCATTTTTATTGTTCTTTTTTCCACTCAATCTTAAAAGTCATTTATTTCACGAATCACTGAATTGTCTGTGACGTGGCAATTAGATTTTAATTTTCACTTCTCGGTTCTTTACTGGGTTCATGGGATATTTTTATTAACACGAACAAATTATTAACTTTTATAATTTTTCCCATGATACCCAGCTCTGTCCAGAAGGGACAAAGCTGGCTAGGGTCGCCATGCACGGTTAAGATGCATTCGGAGCGACTTTAAGTGAAACAACCGATACTTTTGGATGTCGTATATTGACTGCACTTATAGCTAGATCATACATACTTATATTAGTATAGTGTAGGCATAGTACGGAAGGGTAAAGAGGTGCGTCATCACACTACATTCTATCAGAAATGTCATTTCAGTACAAAACTACCTGTCAAATCCAAACTTAATATTGCTCTCAATCATGAGATCGCTTTATAAATACGAGCCTTAATGCATGACCGAACTAAGTCCTCTGCCTACAGTACAGCTTACCCATAAAGAATATTGAGGTGATTTCCTCCAGTCTTATTAACTACTTACAAATGTCAGTAAAGGACATCACTTAGTCAGGATTACCATTTGAATGAATGGACAATATCTTATGTCTGAATGAGGTAACATTTTTAATGTCTTCAATCATTGAATGGATGTGATTACCGTAAGCTATGATGGCAAATTTAAGCTTCTTTACTCATTTTTAACTGTTATTACTTTATTGTGAACAATTTAGTTTTTGACTGTTGCTTTTTATTTAATTTGACTCTTGATGTTTTTGTACATACATTTGTTAAATGGAAGAAAACAGCAATTTTTAAATGTTAACTGTACACTTATCTTTCTTATGAATACTTATTTCTATTTATTTCGTTTTTAGACAGTCATAAATAGCAATTTTTATTTACCTTAAATTATTTAAACTATACTACAGCGAGCTCATTAAAATTTGAGCATGCTCTCAACGT
>JARACY010004406.1:0-27076 GCA_029255725.1 Scrobipalpa atriplicella | reverse complement strand
AAGACAACTCGATGTAGTTACCGCATTTTTAAATGGAGAAATAGAGGAAGAAATTTACATAGAGAAACCTAAAGATCTGGAACACCACTTATGTGAAATTATGTTGGAAGAGAGCGCAGAAAATGACTCAACAGTATTTATGAAAGCTAGAAAAATGCTAGAAGATCTAAGACATGCAAAAGGAGAAACCGTATGTAAACTTAATAAAGCAATCTATGGACTCAAACAATCTGGACGTCAATGGTACAACAAACTGGATGAAAAACTAAGAGATATGAAGTTCGTACCATCAACAGCTGATCCATGCATTTATACATGCAACCAAAATGACTCTTCATCTACACCTACTATCATTTGTGTATATGTCGATGACATCCTAATTGTTGACAAAGAGGAGAGTGTAATTAATAGAATAAAGAAAGAGCTTATGAAAAATTTTGAAATGAAGGATATTGGAGAACTAAAATACTGTCTTGGCATTGAGTTTACTGTGAAGCCCGGAAGAATAACTATGTGTCAAAGTAAATACATAAATGAAGTGCTTCAAAAGTTTAAGATGGAACAAGCGAACTCCGTAGCCACTCCAATGGAAGTATCTCTGAAGCTGCAGAGACAGGAGGAGTTGGACGAGAACATACCTTATCGAAACCTAATTGGGGCGCTCATGTACCTCGCAGTTGGAACAAGGCCTGATATAGCCAATGCTGTCAGTCATCTAAGCCAATTCAATACCTGCTATGGAAAAGAACACTGGACTGCTGCCAAGAGAGTTTTACGTTACCTGAAAGGAACAAAAGATCTGAAACTGACATACGACTCGATGAAGGACGACACTTTGATAGGATATGCTGATGCAGACTGGGCATCCTGTACCCTAGACAGAAAATCTTATACAGGACATTGTCACATAAAGAATGGAGCTGTAATAAGCTGGGAATCACGCAAACAGAAAGCAGTTGCTTTGTCCACCGCTGAAGCGGAATATATGGCCCTTACTGACTGTGCTAAAGAAGCTATCCATCTACAAAAATTATTTAGTACAATTGGAGATAATCAAGATAGAGTTACCATCTATAATGATAACCAAGCAGCACAGAAATTGGCAACAAATCCCATTATAAGCTCTAAATCAAAACATATAGACATCAAGCAGCATTATATCCGAGAAGTTACTGAAAAAGGACTGATAGAAGTAGCATACATGAAGACACAAGATATGCCCGCAGACATCCTTACAAAAGCGCTACCAAGAGCAAAACTTGAGAAATGCAGAGAAAACCTGGGCCTTGTATAAAAAGTTTAACCAAGGTATTTATTGAGGAGGAGTGTTGGAATTAGGCTGTATACAATAAACACCTTTGCCTTAGCATAGACTCTAGATTAAAAAGCTAAAATGTCATTCCCTCTGGTTTTTCGCAATGTTCGCGGCATTTTATGTAAAACATAATTTAAGGAAAATATCCAAATAAAACAACAGTTTAAGTGTAAAAATACTTTTATTACGATCCACTGGACCTAACCCTATAGCCTTATTAAATAAAATCATCTCAGAATGAGAATATAAAAGATTAGGCTGTATGGCTTAGTACCATTGCCTATCCGTTAAGGATAAATTTAAAAACAACAACAACAACAATTCTTTTTTTTATTTGACTTGACGTTTTGACGTATTATTCTCAGGTATTATTACTGAAAATATTATGCAACCAATTTTTGGCATTAAATAATATGCATATCTTGTTTCATTGAAACAAGTGGCTGTGGACAACGGAATCATTAAAACTAGAATCTGTCTAATGAGTCGTTGCACACGGAAATGGCGCTAAATTTAAACGCAGAAAAACTACAATGAAACTATTTTAAACTTTTATTTTATTTGTATGGAAATATCAAAATAGTTTTTTTGTATAAAAGTATCAAAATAGTTTTATTGTAGTTTTTCTGTGCTTGAATGTGAAATTTTTTTAAAATTAGCGCCATTTCCGTGTGCAGCGACTCATTAGACAGACTCTATTTCTGTGATCTAATTCTTGGTCCTAGGATCTAATCTAATCGAACTATCTGTGTGGAACTATCGTCAATAAATACCTACAGGCTGTATCACCCCATGTATAGTTCGTATTTTTAACGTTGAGTTATCGATAACAAACGTGTTTTGCGGCTCATAAACTGCTTTTTCTTTGCAACTTAGCAGATGTTCAAATTTCGGAACCGCAGACAATAACCTTGTTACTAACACAAAACATATGTGTTGCGGTTGAAAAAAACAGGTTACGGGCCGCAAAACAAGTTAGTAGGTATCGATAACGCAACGTTAAAAAAACGAAGTCTAACAAGTATGATGTTTCAGTGCTACGAAGGGTACGTTAAGCTGTCGGTCCCAGGAAAGTTACATTACAAGTAAACAAATATGTTACATAAATCAGTTTATTAAATAAATTATTCATAGATATATCACATATATTTGTATAATTTAAAGATTAATGAATAATAATACATTCTTTAATCTCTGTACATGTTTTATAATAAAATATCATATCTTTAAAGCTTACTTACTAAATATTATCTGAAAAAGATCCGTGCACTGGTTAAACTATAATACAGTAGTTTAAATTCTTCTTCAATTGTTTTCAGTTTCCTTTCAGTTAGGGCAAGTGCTTGCTGCAACTGGACTGACCCTTTGTTCTTCTGCTCTTCTAAAGATTTCTTTTCGTCGCTTATATGCTTCCAAACTGACTCAAACCAATGTAGAGCTTCAAAACTGGAATCCTGAAATAAAGTTTTATTGATGGATGACACAAAGAAATGTTTCTTTACTAATAAGACCGCCTGTGTAGTCTTTAACGTTCAAATCTGTAGTACCTATGCTTTTGCATTTCATCGTACTGTAAGAAAATATGCAAGATCAAAATAAAAATTATTTTATTTAAAAATATGCTTATTTACCTGGTCTAAGAGTTTTAAAATATATGCAATGCCCATCGCAAATCCGTCGTCTGTAAAAGCTGCGCCAACTTTGTTTTTCTTGGACATTTTGTCTTTTGATAATATCATGTGTTCAACAAAATTCAGAGTCAGTGGTGGGACAATGATGAAGAAATTTTTAAGGTGCACATTTTTTGGATTCCGGAATACGGGAGCAAAAACATCTACAAGCAGTTTAAAGTATTCTGTGCCTTGTAAGAAGTTAGTAATAAGACCATCAATATTGTGGTCCAGATTTTCAGCTGCCTTTATAGTTTCCTGACCAAGGCCATCTTCTTCACACAAATCTTTAAATAATGTATTTATATCTAAGCTAGGTAGAAACACAGTTGCATCGGAACAACAATGTCTTCCTCCAGATCTTATCATTCGGACATATCCCATAGCATTTCCGATTTGACTGATTAAATCCCTGAATAAATCCAAGTAGCTTTGCCCATCTTCAGCTACTCCCAGAACTTTAATGCCTTTATTGAATTTCTCCGCGTTTTTGTATGGGTACATGTTTTCATTAACTTCGACATTTTCTCTGAAATTTCTTAGATCTTTAATAAGCCGGGACTTGATATGTTCGTCATACATAAATTGAGAAAATGTAAAAAACTTCTTCTTTAGAAACTGGTATGTGAAATTGACTGTAGTATTCATGATACCAGTGCCATGAGTCCTTATCGAATTGGCAATGTGTCTGATATTTATAGAATTTAAATGTTTGTTGTTACTACCCTTTTCAATAAAAATTTGATTGTTCAAATTATAAAGATATTTTGATACAAATATGTGTATATTGCGCATGATCTCCAAAACGTCCAATCCTTGCTCTAAGGTTTGTGTGGGAAGATTGTCGTGGACTGTTTTCAGATTGAATTTAAATCTTGCCATTTGTCTCATTTCTCCATAAGTTTTCCAGTCAGATAGAACTACAGTTGTTAAGTTGTAATACATAGTAGACAGGTAATGTTCCACTGTTGGTACTACTGACATATAAATGCACTGAACTCTGAAATTGTCTATCACAAGAAGCAGTTTCTTGGCCATATCAAATGAAAATGGATTTACAACATCCAATTGCAAATGGGAATGAATGTGTAAACGCAAGTTAGTTTCGATATTTTGACTTGTAGTTCTTAAAATGCTCTCATCAATCATATTTTTGATTTTGTTAACCAATTGTTGAGCTTTGTTCTTCCCATATTGTTTATCTGTTTTATGGAGCAGTCTTGTGCAGTCTTCCAGAACCATCAAAAAGTATTTCAGCTTTAAGGCATTTAGTTGGATGGTAAAGTTCTGATCAAAGTAAATTGGGATAACATGCTGATGCCACAACATCCAAGAGCAATTGCAGAAATGATCCATTGACTTCAAGAAGTTAGAAAGTGTTTGTACTTTTTCAAGAAGCATTCCAAGCCTGACATAGCTGTCCTCAAGATAAGTAGTGTCGGGTACAAAGCTGAGAGCTATATTGGCTGCCACATTCCTTTCAACAGTCACAGCTCCTTTGAGAGACCTTTCTGCTATCACCAAACAAGTGAGTTCATCTAGCCTTTTGTTGGCATAATTTTTGTCTGTCATCAATGTTTTCTTGACTTCCAGAATTGAGGATGTTGCTTGGAATGTTAAATGTTGGATGGTCATATTAATAGAACTCATTATTTCATTTGAATTTCGTGACACAGCATTTTTCAAACATTTCAACATATCAATAACTTCAAATAATGACATCAACATGCTTTTTGAGAGTGGTATACCCAGGGATACATGCAAATTAATGAGAGTTAGAACAGAGTAATTGATATTAGATGTTATATCAAGACCCTCCAATAAAATCTTGGCATGTAAACTTATTCCATTAGCACTCAGTTTGTGATTGGCAGAGAAGGATTCTTCCATATTTAGTACCCACTGGGTGCATGTATTTTGTAATTGAGCCATGTCACGGGCAAGAGACACTTTTTTTGCAGTGATATGTGCTTGTCGGGCTTTGAGCATAGTTTGAGATAATTTTCCATAGCTCGCACTCTGTGATGGTGCATATCTTTGAAGAAATTGTTCTGGGAACCAAAGTGTTGTTCCTATTATATGTATGCTATGAGCCTGAAAATAAGTAAATTTAAGTGTTATGAAATGGAAATTAACATGTACTCAGTTTAACAAGGTGTAGAAGTTAAAAGCTATAAATTTTCTTTACCTTTGTATTTAAATCAATTAATGCTTTGAATATCTTTTTGTCCACATTTCCAAATAAACTTGAAGTAATCACAAAGAGGGCATTTATTTTAATGCATTTGTACATAGTTGTAGTGTTGGGTTTTTCTTGCAAAAGTTTGTCCAAATTTATAACAGCTTGCTTTAAATATTGAGAGAACTCATTTGATACCATTGTACAGTTCTTATCAACTAAACTTTTTCTGAGTAAGAGTAGGTTTTGTAGTGAATTTTGTACTATGTCATCATTCATCACTTTCGAAGTTATATTATCAATAGCTGTGCTCATAGATTTATATCTGTCTTTAATGAAATTATCACAGTCCTGCTTTTGGCTAAGAGCCTTCAAATTTTTACAAAATTTTCCCCACTTGGCTGCCAATGTTGTATTGGAAATCAACAACTCAAGCAAAACAATAACAGTAAATAACTCTCCAATGTGATTTATAATGTAGTGAAGTTGGATTCCATCTGAAAATTAATAAATGATGTTGAAAAAAATAATGTTATGCTGTCCCTTACACTAGTTACACCCCATATATCTTAAAAGACAAATATGTTACTATATAATAGTTAACTTACTGAGATTTATCACAGCTTCAGTGAATATGGCAAACACCTGACTGCAAATATTTTTGAGGGTGTCATCGCAGCGGGTGATAAAGGCACTTAAAAGGCAAATGGTTTCCATTTGGGAGCTGATATCACTGTCACTATATTCTTCAAACACTGATAAAAATGGAAAATGTCTGAAATAAATAAATAAGTTATTAAAAATTTTAACTAGACTGACATCAATAATTTACTAAAAAACAAAAAGATACCTTTCAAATGCTTCTTGTTTCAATGTAATTATCTCTACACACAGTGAAGAGAGGACACTTAGGACCTTGGTCATGAGTGTGTTGTCAGAGGAAACTAAATCAGTTATTGGAACTAATTCACTATGTTCAATAGCGATTTGAATGGGTAAATATGTTTTATTGTCTTCCCAGATTTCATCATTGAGGATTTGCGAAAATTCCTGGTATTGGATTTTGAAGAAATCTCCATAGTTTCTCAGGATGTTAGCACCCGCCTCCTTTTCCGCATCTGATCTTTGATCGGTACGCATTTTCACAAAAACTGCCTTGAAACCACTTGAAAGTTATTTAGGTGAAATCACATGTTATCTTTATAGCGTATATACATAAATTAAACACTTTTTACAGAGAAATAACAAGTTGTTATCAATTTTGTGTTTTAGGACTTATTGACGCAAACCAAACACACACACACGCACACAACACAACACAAGTCATGTCACTTGTCAATTTTGACATGTGTCTCCCGTTCCATCCATAGACAATCAAAATTTTTGTTTTGCTGGAAAAAAATCGTGCAGTGAATAGTGAGCTGAAAAGAATGCGCGCCTCCATGCATTAAAAAAAATAAAGTCAGTGTCAGAGAGAAAAGAAAAAATTATCGCAGTTTCGTTTCGTTGTGGTTTCGTTGTTTCGTTTGGTTGGTTTTCAGCAAGAATTTTTCCCTGGTTTTTGCATTTTGCTCAATATTTACAGTATTTTAATTTGTATCATTAAGTCGTAACATTATTTACAAGTCCTCGTATTAGACGTTCACGAAATAAACTTGTCTTGTGAGTGAACTCGAGGTGAAGACCAGTTACCAAAATGGATCAGATGTTGCCAAGTCCGTACAACATCCCGGGGATAGGGACACCCCTGCATCAGCCGGAGGAGGATCAGCAGATCCTTCCGAATGCCCTGCAGCAGCAGCAACAAGTGAACCAGCAGCAGCAGCAGCAGCACGCGCTGCTGGGTTCCTCGCCGCTCGTCGGCTTCGGCCTAGGAACCCCGCAGAGGTCCATGCACACATATGCACCGACTGTCGCCTACTCTACACCACAACAAATGATGCAACCTCAAACACCAGTATGTTGATAATACTTTTTGCACTACCTTTAACTGTCTGGCTTAGCTATTGCCAAAGAAGAGTCTATTTGCTTAAGCTAACTCGAGCAAATTGGCCATTACTGAAGATGTGGCTATTTGCTGGAACAACCTCTAGCAAATTGTCCATTAAGAAGTGGCTATTAAATTCCATATATTTTTTTTACACAAAAACAGCAATACATTTATCGTTTCAGCAAAACATGATGTCCCCCATGATAACGAGTGGCAGCTTGGTCGGTCCACCGTTACTAAGCCAGGCCAGTCCAGCTCAGCCGATGACTCCTATGACACCACATTCAGCAGATCCTGGCATACTTCCACAGTTACAGTAAGTTATTAAAGTAGATAAAAGGTTTTTTTCAAAATAAGTAACTTTTACATATTCTTTTTATGATATTTATTTTCCCTTTCTTAATTTCCAGGAATATAGTCTCAACTGTAAATCTGAATTGCAAATTGGATTTGAAGAAAATAGCTCTCCATGCAAGAAATGCTGAGTACAACCCTAAGCGGTTTGCCGCTGTCATCATGAGAATAAGAGAACCAAGGACAACTGCACTGATTTTCTCATCAGGAAAAATGGTGTGCACAGGTGCAAAGAGTGAAGAAGACTCACGGTTAGCTGCAAGAAAATATGCTCGGATTATTCAAAAACTTGGATTTACTGTGAGTTGACAAAATATTGTAATGTTAATTTATAATTTTGATACTTATAAAAAAATTGTTTGTACCTACTTTTATATCTAACACTTGTTTATTATCTTTCTTTTTCAGGCTAAATTCTTAGACTTCAAAATACAGAACATGGTGGGCAGTTGCGATGTCAAATTTCCAATCCGGCTAGAAGGATTAGTGCTTACTCACGGACAGTTCAGTTCATATGAGCCTGAGTTATTTCCTGGTCTAATTTATAGAATGGTCAAACCGAGAATAGTACTCTTAATATTTGTATCTGGTAAAGTTGTGTTGACTGGTGCCAAAGTTAGACAAGAAATCTATGAAGCATTTGATAATATTTATCCAATATTGAAAAGTTTCAAAAAACAGTAGTTGTAAGTCTTTGATGTATGATTTCTTAATTTTAAGTTATTTTTATGTAAGTCGTAAGAGATTAAAATGTCTGAGAGAACCTTAAAAATTTGTTTCATTTACTATCTGGCTAACTGACTACAGGGTCCATCAGTTCGATCGACTCGAAACTCACGAGACAAGAAAAAGACTTGACTACACACACGCCACCTCCCTACAAAATAGTAAAATGTCGCTATCTCCGTAGAGTAGGGTCTTCTCTGGTCTGTCCACGGATTTGCCTGCCCTGCACAGTTTTACAAGAGTTTTACCAAAGCTGGACAAGCCCGGCTGATCGAGCGACTAAAATGGAAAAACTTCTTGCCTGTAGTAATATTTTTCTTACACAATAGATGGCGCTATATGCCGTAGGCTCAATTTTTTTATTTTGGCTTGGCAACAAGACCATTTTCAGAGTGCCCTGTTTTTTTTCTCTCTAATCTCTGAGCTACAACTGGTATGTCAGACAGAGATAATGCTATTTGACTGCACTATAATGTGATCTCTCTCTATATATGCAACTTTTATCAAAATAATTCATGAATTTGACAGTTCTTTTTGTGTAGGAAGCCACGCGAAAATTTTGTATTTTCGCTAGTTTTTCATTTATGTCTAAGTGGAAATTGTGTGCCTAAATAATCAAAATGGCCGAAACAATGAAGCAAACCGTTGCTACCATACTGAAAAGCATAGAAAGGTATGTTTATGTACAGGTTATGTCGAGCCCAAATTCAATCTGAAACCCTATTATTACCTTTATTCCCTTGCTAAATCATTGACTACATCTTGTTTACATGAAAAACCGAACTATCTTTTGCTGTATTTACTTATAACTATTCATATTGTAGGTATAACCCGGCAAACCTCCAAACGCTAGAGCGTTACGTTGACATGCAATCACGGGAGAATACTTACGACCTGGAGGCAAACCTGGCGGTTCTGAAGCTATACCAGTTCAACCCGGAGAAGTTCAACGCCGATATCACCTGCCAGATCCTGCTGAAGGCGCTCACAAACTTCCCACACACAGACTTCACACTGTGCAAGTGTCTTTTGCTGGAGTCAGTGGTAAGTCCTATTTGGTTTCGGTTAAAATGATCGTTGTTCGTGTGGAATTTAATTATTGAATCACAAAAATATGAAACTTTTTATACAAATAATTTTACAAAGATAGAGCAAATAAATTGGAATACTTTTATGCCAAATGTATGAATAGTTTGATTTCGGTTTGAAAGAGCCATATTCTTTGAAAATAAAATAATTTAATAATCATTATCAAAGTGTTACTGTGTTCGAACAAAAGGTTATTTCAAGTAAACATTTTAGGTGGAAAATGAGACAATTTCCCAAATTAAATACTTGGCTGATATCCTGGAGCAATGTGACTTTGCCCAGTTCTGGAACAGAGTGCACCAGATGCCGGAACTGTGCAACCGCATCAGTGGCTTCCACGACTCCATTCGCAAGTTTGTGTGCCACGTCGTCGGCATCACATTCCAGACTATTGACAAGAACAATCTGGCCAACCTTCTTGGAGGAATCGATGGTGAGTGAAGTTTATTTCACAACTCTTTTTTTACTAAGTTCAATGGTTGATCCAAATATCAGTACTTTACACTTTTTCTGAAAGGTTTATGTAATTCTATTGCAACTAGTTCATTGTTGACTAATAGTTCAAATAAGAACTTAATGAACCTCAGAGTACATTACAATAATGTACACAGGCTTAACATAATTTTTATTTTTTCAGATGTTACCTTAAAACACTGGGTGAAGAAATATGGCTGGAGGGATGATGGTAGCCTGATCTTCATTGCCAACCAGGATGAAAACATTAAGACCAAGAACATTACTGAGAAAATTGAGTTTGACCATCTTGCTCCTCTTATGGCCCTGCTGTAATTTATAGTATTTTATTCAACTTTAATAAAAAGAAAGTGAAAATTAACAAAAATACTTTTTATTTACGTGTTTTATCCCACTTTGGTCTTATTTATTTATTTTTTCAAAATTACAAAAACAAACCTTAATTCTAAATTAAATTATATCACACAGTAAACTTAGAATTATTAAGAATGACTCTTTTTAAAAATAGATAAGTAAGAAAATATATCGAAAAATATTCGGGGTGTTTATGAAGTTTACGCCTTCTTCCCGTGACTGTAGCCAAACTCCTTCCCGCCGGCATGACCGCCCTTCTTCCCATGATCGTGATGGTGCGCATGGTGTTCCTCATGACCATGGTGCCCTTTGTGACCCTTATGGTCCTCGTCATAATGCCCCTTGTCATGGTGACCTTTCTTCCCGTGGTGTTTCTCATGGTGGCCCTTTTCGTGATGTCCGCCCTTTTTGTGGTGTCCACCTTTCTTGTCGTGGTGTCCGTGGAAGTCACCGTGCTTGTGGTGATGGCCTCCTTTGTGGAAGTCATCGTAGAATTTGTGCTCTTTGTGGTACTCGTCTTTGTGCGATTTGTGGTGGAAGCCGGTGGTTTTGGAGCCTTTCTTGTGCCCCTTTTTGTGTCCGAACTTTCCGCCTTTATGTCCGTGAGCGGCTTCGTGGTGTTCGCCGTGATGGTCGTCCTCGTCGTGGTGCTTCTTCTTGTGTCCGCCGTGCTCCTCGTGATGTCCTTCGTGGTGGTGTTTCTCATGCTTCCCGTGTTCGCCCTTATCGTGGTGATGGTGGGACTTGTAGCCCTTGTCTCCCTTGTCCTCGTGTTCCTTGTGATGATGCGCGTGATGCTCCTCGCCGCCTCCTGCCTCGTGATGGCTGTCTTTGGCTTTCTTGTGCTCGGTGCCGGCAGGAACTAAATCGCGGGTGGTTCCAGCCGCAGAGAGGTCACCCGGTCCGCTGGGCGCCGTTAGTTCAGCAACAACGATTGTTCCCAGAGCTCCATCTTCGCCTTTCAAATCGCCTACATTACGTGCTCGGGTTGAGATTAGTACGCAGGCTAATAGCCCCGTGGTTATTAAGAGCCTCATTGCACTGAAAAGTAAAAGAAAAGCGTTTAATAAACCTGTTTACCTACTTAAAACACACTTTATTTAGACGATAATAAAACTTACTAAATATCTTTCCCTGCGAGATGCGGCTATTAGTAGCTCCGAGACCGCAGTGCCATAAGAATTTCCGCACTTTGAATTTATAGACTACAACGCTTTCATCTGTCGCTATTGCTGACCGATCTTTAGCAATCGCTCGTAGTTTTCTGGGCGACTGAACTCTCGAACGCGGTGACGACATCCTACGGTTAAACTACATTGGTTCCGTTGCAATGCGCCGTAATTGTAATATTATAATTAATTTGTCAACTTGACCTTATTGTTTTGATAAACATGTTCAAGGAGTGAGGAACTAATTATTTTTACCCGAATCGAATATTTAGATAGGATCATTATTTTTGTTATTTTTAAATAAGTTCACTTGTGTATTTACAAAATCATAATCGTTTATTTACAGGAGGTATGGTACAAAATAACAACAAAGACGTAACAATTATTTTAACAATAAGACTATCAGTGTGTTCAATAGTATCAGTGCTTGCCATGGTGGAATCCCCAGTGCTTGTGGTCTTCATGACCGCCTTTCTTGCCGTGGTCATGGTGATGGTGGTGGTGTTCTTCGTGTCCGTGGTGGCCCTTGTGTCCCTTGTGGTCCTCATCGTAGTGATGCTTGTCATGGTGGCCGTGTTTGCCATGGTGCGCCTCATGGTGTCCGGAGTGGTGGTGACCGCCCTTCTTGTGGCCGCCTCCCTTCTTCTCGTGGTGTCCGTGGTGGTGGCCGTGTTTGTGGTGCTTGCCTTCCTTGTGGTGGTCGTCGTAGAAGTGGTGGTCCTTGTGGTACTCGTCCTTGTGGTACTTCTTGTGGTAGCCCTCGGTTTCTTCTCCCTTGTCGTGATGTTTCTTGTGTCCGTGCTTGCCTCCCTTGTGGTGGTGTCCGTGTTCGTGATGTTTGCCGTGGTGGTCATGCTCGTCCCAGTGCTTCTTGTGTCCACCGCCGTGCTCCGCGTGGTGACCTTCGTGATGGTGCTTTCCGTGGTGTCCGTGTTCACCTTTATGGTGGTGGTGATGTCCTTTGTGACCCTTGTGGCCTTTCTCTCCGTGCTCGTGGTGGTGATGCGCGTGATGCTCCTTGCCCCCACCGGACTCGTGATGATGCCCGTGCCCGCTCGCTGCGGCTACCAGATCGCCCGTCTCGCCGAGCTCCCGGCCGGAACAAACCGCCGCCACACATCCTAACACTGCTAGGGCGACTAGCGTCCTCATTTTCGCACTTTGCTGTGTACGATATTGTTAATTGTTTGGACACTGGGACTTGAGTGACTGGCAATGGTCGCAGTCAGCATTTATATCTTTAAAGTTGCAGGTTGCGGCGGGTGAAACCATTGGACAAGGACGGGCGGTGCGCACGCGCCACGCCTAATTACAGCGGCTGATCATTGCGATTGCAACACATCGACAGCCTATGACGATTGAAGAAAATATCTCGAGTGTCTTGTATTTACATAATATTTTCATGTTTTTTGAGGATGTTGACGTTGCTCTACCCCGCCCGCCCGAGGGATGGACGCATGACTTTATTGTGGAATGGTCCACCGACTTAGATTATTTAGAATCGTTTATTTGTTACATTTATTACAGTAATTAGTTTTCCACGTCGTCGTGGTCTTATATTTCTTCATCATCATCAGCCACAACAGTCCACTGCTGGACATGGACCTCCCCAAAATTGGGGGTAATGCCATACTCACCACGCTTGGCAGGTTGGTGAGCGCAGTGGAAGTTTTACATTCACAGCATGGACGAAAATTTCACAGGGAACGCTGCTGCCCATTCCCTGGATTTATCCCTTAGTCGCCTTTACGACGTCCGCAGGATGTTATGGGGTGATGCTATTCTAAGCCGGCACCACACGGGTATATTTCTTATAATTATACCAATAAGGTAGTTGGCCTACTTTTTATTACGGGGTTTTGCTAAAAGCGATCTAAGATTATTGGCAATAGTTTTGGCAATTTTGAAAACAAAAATTAAAAATTTGCGGCCTCTGATAAACTTATGTCAACCGACTCATCATCAGCTCACGTTCATAAATGTCGCCACCGAGGGGCATGAGTCTACCCTGAATAGGGCGATCGGGCCTTAGTCAACCATGTGGGCCCAGTACGGACTGGTTGACTTCACACACAACCTTTGAATTTCTTCGTAGTTGTGTGCAGGTTTCGATAGAAAAACATAGAACGTGCCAGCTGCATCTCCTCTCGGGCATGCTGTAAAAATCAGCTAAGAGATTCGAGGGTTTCAATATTACATTGTAATTTAGGCGATGGGCTGACAACCTGTCACTACAGCAATATACAGATCTATCTTAAACAACCCTCAAAACTTGTCAGACGTGGCGAAACGACCTTTGTTGA
The DNA here is from genome assembly GCA_029255725.1 of Scrobipalpa atriplicella. Taxonomy (NCBI): domain Eukaryota; kingdom Metazoa; phylum Arthropoda; class Insecta; order Lepidoptera; family Gelechiidae; genus Scrobipalpa; species Scrobipalpa atriplicella. Next base: position 13,453 of record JARACY010004406.1, on the reverse strand, counting down.
GGTTGTTTACGCTCTGCCTACCCCTTTAGGGATAAAGGCGTGATTATATGTATGTATGTGTGTGTAAAAAGATTATGCTAGTAAGCCATCTAGATGAAACCAAATTCTAATCAGAACGCAAGAGTACCATCTGAGAAGACGATTCTGTAGGCAGCTTAAATTGCTTTACTGCTTCTGTAGCCCTTTACGTGCCTCCCGAAGTTAAGCAATCATCTTATTTATAGACACTGATTCACCCTGCATTATATTAACCAAACTAGAAATAATCTTGAAAAGTAATTGATAATGGTATCGGTTACGAACTTACGAATAAGCGCACAAAATCACTAAATCTTGAATAAGATGGTCCCTGTTATTGTTTATCCTGAGAGAACAGAACAATTTTGGATAAGATTTAGTTAAGTCATGCTCTCCACGAATCGATAGCAATAACTTAGTTTGTCCCCCCCCCCCCCCCCCTTCGAAATATCGAACCTACCACGACCGAATCGAAAGCACAGCCACAAAGGTTTGTTTGAATCCCGGTTGCTGTCTTTATTAGTTGTTACAAAAACCATATCGTCATAATACGTAGATGTCATAAATTTTTTTTTAATGGTATTTCAGGTCTTCAAAGTGGAAGTGTTTCAGAAATGTTTCTTTAGGCGACTGGTACATTACATAGTAATAAAACTTTCTTTTTAAATTCCATACATAAATTTCATGACGTCATTATAACTCACCCGGAGGGCTTTAGAATTGGAGAACTTTGGTTTAGCATTGCCTATCCCAGTTACAACACAATAAAATAAAATGACCTACCTCATCTAATGTACCGCAGAAAGACCATTTCCATGGACTACTAGGTAATTAAGACCTACGACTACATCTACTGCTTAGATTTCTGTTCTTATTCTGTCGGTACCTACATGTAAACGTTCAAGAAAAAGAAATATCAGATCCATGCAATGAAAGCGCAATACAATAAAAAAAAAATTGAAACATGGAATGCCTCTGCCAGCTTCTCTTCTCTACCCGGGCGTACCGTAAAATTACGTAGATTTTTATTTCCGTAAAATTACGTTAAATCCAGTAGATTCCATACCTTTTTTAATTTCGAAAGAATATCAATGCACCCCAGCGTGGGTTCACGAGTTTTGAACTGGTTAGTGGTTAAATTGTTGATTCATCGAGGAAAGTCCGGGAATAAAAGGGCGCGAAATTTCGCCCATGTCTGGCTTCATGGTAGAGTTGGATTGTTGCAAACTGTCGGTTGAAAGGTTTTTTAATTAGTAAATATCGGATACTGTCTACGAAGTTCAAATCGTTTCTGAGTAAGATAACTGGACTATTATAATAATCAAACAAATAAAACTAAATAGTTTTTGCAAAATCATTCAAAATAAGCGCTAACTGGAGAAGGTTTTGTAAGCTAAAATTCTTCAACCCCTATCAGTTTGAGGTACGCTGTCCCTTAGACCCTGTAGGTATTATACTAGTTTAGTACATGAAAAACTCGCAAAAGTTAGAATTTCAGGTTTCATTATTTTTTGCATCTGTTACTGAGCGCAAAATGGTTTGTTGTCTTGTAAGGGACCAACTTAACAAATATTGCACATTGATAGGATAAACAAAAGACAATGCAAAATAAATCAGAAAATATTATTTACTTTGTACAAAAAACATAATAAAAACAATAACAATATCGTATTTCAGTAACAGTACTTCAATAGTATCAGTGCTTGCCATGGTGGAATCCCCAGTGCTTGTGGTCTTCATGACCGCCTTTCTTGCCGTGGTCATGGTGATGGTGGTGGTGTTCTTCGTGTCCGTGGTGCCCCTTGTGTCCCTTGTGGTCCTCATCGTAGTGATGCTTGTCATGGTGGCCGTGTTTGCCATGGTGACCTTCATGGTGTCCGGAATGGTGGTGACCGCCCTTCTTGTGGCCGCCTCCCTTCTTTCCGTGATGTTCGTGATGGTGGTCATGCTTGTGGTGCTTGCCCTCGTGGTGGTGTCCGTCGTGGAAGTGGTGGTCCTTGTGGAAGTGGTCCTTGTGGTACTTCTTGTGGTATCCGTCGACGTGTTCGCCCTTGTCGTGATGCTCCTTGTGTCCGTGCTTGCCTCCCTTGTGGTGGTGTCCGTGTTCGTGGTGCTCCCCGTGGTGGTCGTGCTCGTCCCAGTGCTTCTTGTGTCCGCCGCCGTGCTCGTGATGATGGCCCTCGCCGTGGTGTTTGCCGTAGTGGCCGTGGTCGCCCTTCTCGTGGTGGTGGTGTCCCTTGTGCCCCTTGTGTCCGTGTCCGCCGTGCTCGTGGTGGTGATGGCCGTGGTGCTCGTGGCCGCCCCCGTGGGAATGGTGGTGCCCCTTGCTGGCGGCGACCGCCTGGTCCTCCTCGACCGCGTAGCCGGCGCACAGGGCCGCTAAGCACACCACTCCTATAGCCACTAGCACCCTCATGTTGCACGATCCGGTCGCTTCCCCGGTAGGTACCTTGCCAGAGGAAGTCCGGCTGTAACTGACCTCTGAAACACTGATTGCCTATTTATATTATGAATAGTCGCATAGAGCGCAGTGTGCGCGGCGGAGAGATTATTCCGCAAGTCCCGCTACTAGTTCAGGGGCACGCTGTAAAAAGTCATCGTTTCATTAGTGGCAGTTTTTCATCCTACTAATAATATAATAATTAGCCTTCCGGACTGCGATCTAATGCGCTGTTTATTATTTTTTCCGTGGGAATAAGATATTTATGTAAATAGAAGTTACCTATGTTAAAATGCTTTTTCTTTGCGCACAAGTGAAAATTAATAAAATTGATAAACGGTCAATTGACTTAAAAATACTTCTTCGAAGCGAAAGCCATTTCATCATAAAACCATCTTCACGGTAATTATCCGTCGATGTCGTTACTTCAATTAAATCATGACTCGTGTTATTGTTTTTATTTGAGGTACTTATTTTCAGATAAATTCGTTCCTTTTCAGAAAGGCTGTTTAAAAATTCACGTTTCAATAAACGTATGCGGATCGTAACTGCGTTTTATATCTAGGTATATTTCTACCGTATTGTTAACCTTAGAATTTGAATTTTCATTCAAACACACTTGATTGACAGCTTATAAGCTAGTTTTTATCGAAAATTATCTGCTTATAGTGGATCCATGTGGATCCTTTCGCGTTCCGAACACCGCTATTTGGATAGCGTTAAACAATTCTTCCGAGTGAGTTGGCCCGACTGATCCACGCCCTTGTTGAATATCCTGGCTCCTTTCTGCGTAATGTGGACTGTTTGAGTATTCAGTTTGATTATACACGCTTATGAGTTCATCGGCGGCTTTGTGAGATATCATTCGGGATAAGAGAGCCACAGAAATAGATTTGGGCTTAGTATGATGTATAATGTTATTATTAACGAGCCATTCATTTCTCTGCTTTACCTATATATGAAAAAAAAATACGATTATAAGTAAAATCACAGAGTAAACAGAGCGGTAAAGGCCTACGCCGATATTGAATAATTTAATATGTACCTAAGGACTGGGTACTGCAATAATGACGGGTTTTCACATATTTCAGCCTAAGTATTGCCTATATTGCAATACATCAAAACTGTCCCTTCACAGGCTTTTACAGTATACCACGCTCATGTAGAATATACCGGCTCTTTTTTACGTAACGTGGACTGATGATGTTATTAGATATGGCGTGCCATTGGGTACTTGACTGGGTAGCTTAAAAAATTCAAAACGTTTATACTTAAAACTGATGGCTAAAAATATTGTGGATTTCATTCATCATAAAAAAAAGAATGCTCATTTAGATTTTAATAATCAAATTAAAAGTATATAAGTTGTTGATTTGAGTAGTCAATATTTACTAAAATGTGACGTCATAACTCACTATTTTCATACAAAAAAGCGTTTTTGACATTTCATAAAAAGTTGCTGATTTAACTAGTTGGAAAGTAGCCAATTCTTCGCTTTGTACATAAACTACGCATAAAAAAGAACACGAGATAATCAGAATGTCAAACTTTACAAACAGTTATCTGTATATTTCTGTCGTCGCAGATTGTTAACCCGCGACGGGTTAATAATCTACTATATCACTACACTGAAATCCTTGAGTCCCTCTCTGTCTTACAGTATGCCCAGAAGACAAGCAGCTGGTAAAGTGCATTCGGTCATATCATATTCATAGAGTCGAAAGTACACTAAGCGAAAACTTTTTGTTCCAATTATTTGTTACCAGCGCGTTATACTTCGTATTGGGTATTGTTAGGAATAAGTTCACGACCGTCACGGTCTACCGGCCACTTTTCTAAGGCCCGCTTTCGTCAGGTTTTCAAGGCTGGTGACCGGCCTTCCGAAGCGCATTTATTTTGTGGTTAAGTACTTATCTTACTACGACTCATAATATTTAAGAAAAAATGTTTATAGCGTTTTTTTATGGTTCATGTCGTCATGTTATCTAACATTGGCATAGATAGCGGTTGTTTTAGTTTTTTTTTTATTTTGTTATGAGCTAGCTCTAGAGTCTAGTCTTAACCAGTCAGTGAGATAGAGTTGACGATGGAAAGAGTTCATCCATAAAAGGGAGGAACTGGAAGTTATTTAGCGACGGACTCCGGTGGAAGAATTAGGCTTGTTTCCTGGGTGGCTAAAAAAATTCAAAACGTTTACGCTAAAATATTGTGGGTTTCATTCATCATTTAAAAAAAAATGCACATTTAGATATAGATAATAATCGAGTAAAAAATATAGAAGTTATTGGTTTGAGTAATCAAATACTTACACGAGTACTTACGAGGAGTGACGTCATACCTCGCGATTTTCATACAAAAAAGCATTTTTGACATTTCATAAAAAGTTGCTGATTTGACTAGCTAGGAAACAAGCGGATTCAGGCGCAAAGCCTACCACTTTCGGAGTAGGAATGCACTTTTAATAAATTTGAGGGGAATTTTACATAGGATTGTGTAGTTATTGATGCTGTGACGAGTTGCTAGCCCACCGCATAAAATGCAAAAGATCAAAACCCTCTACTGACTTTATTATATTATAGCATAGCAGACAGATGCAGGCATCCCGGATGGTGTAGTGGATAGGGCCGCGGCCTTCTGTGCAGGAGGTCGTGGTTCGAATCGAATCCCACCACGTACCAATGTGTTTTTCGGTTTCCGAATTTCATATGTACGTTTATTAGGCGCTTTTACGGTGAAGGAAAACATCGTGAGGAAAACTGCACACACCTACGAAGAAATTCAAAGGTTGTGTGTAACCTAATCTAGGATTGGGTCTGGTTTCCCTTCTGGGTTGCGGAGGTCAGATGGCAGTCGCTCTGTGTAAAAACCAGTACCCTCGTTCAATCCCCTAGATCAGGTAGCCGACCTCGTGAAATACGGGAAAAAGGCTAGGAAGATAGCATAGCAGACAGAGAAGCATATTTGGCAGCGTGAAAGCATATCAGCATGGAAGTTTCTAGATCATACAACAATGAAATCGTACACGTAGACTAGTTCCGGAGCCCTACTAAGACAGTCAGGTAATACGCTTAGCGAACTGGGGCGCAACTGGGCGCAACACTTATGGGAATTACGCGCTAAGAAGCCTAGTAGCAAAGAATATAATAATATTAGCCCTAGTAGCCTAGCCACAGCCGTACACTGTACAATCTCGTTATGACCACACGGAATACAGGATGTAAGAAAAAAATATGCTATACTTAATAGTATATTGCTAACCAAAGGATGTAAGTCATCAAATGCATACGAGGTTTTTGGCGCCCGAGCGCAGCGAGGGCGCTAATGGTACGAGTATGCATTTGATGACTTACACCATGAGGTAAGCACTATGCTTTACATATCGAATGAAAGATAAGTTAAAATTATGGGAAAATATAAGAAAATTAAAACATGAAATTACGACGAAACAGTAGGCAATACCAACTCACTATGAGCGAATTTAACCATCACAAATATATGCATTCGCGTAAGAAAAATTATCTAATTTGCAAGTAGACATTTTGTTAAGTATACTGACTGTTTAATTTGTTAATGTTTTATAATAAAATGCTAAGTAATAAATCGACAAACTCAAGTTTTGAGGTTATAAATATGTTATAAAAACCACAGAGTAAAAATTTCATAATTTTCATAATCCTATGTTTACATTTTTATGGCCTTATTCCGTGACTCTATGCGTCATATTTAGTACTGGCCAGTTCGATATTTAAATAAATTCGAATAGAATTTGTTTTAAAATCGATTCCGATTCGATTAATCATCCGATTCCGTGTGTTTGAAATAAGGCTATCAACTTTTTTTTCTTGCAATTTGACAGTTCCTTATTCAAATTACTTTGCAGCATAGGTTTCAAAACCTATGATGCAAAGTACCACTTACATCCCGGGTTTTAGGGTTGTATGAACCACTTACTGAGCATGAGATATGTAATAGTATATTGCTAACCAAAGGATGTAAGTCATCAAATGCATACGAGGTTTTTGGCGCCCGAGCGCAGCGAGGGCGCTAATGGTACGAGTATGCATTTGATGACTTACACCATGAGGTAAGCACTATGCTTTACATATCGAATGAAAGATAAGTTAAAATTATGGGAAAATATAAGAAAATTAAAACATGAAATTACGACGAAACAGTAGGCAATACCAACTCACTATGAGCGAATTTAACCATCACAAATATATGCATTCGCGTAAGAAAAATTATCTAATTTGCAAGTAGACATTTTGTTAAGTATACTGACTGTTTAATTTGTTAATGTTTTATAATAAAATGCTAAGTAATAAATCGACAAACTCAAGTTTTGAGGTTATAAATATGTTATAAAAACCACAGAGTAAAAATTTCATAATTTTCATAATCCTATGTTTACATTTTTATGGCCTTATTCCGTGACTCTATGCGTCATATTTAGTACTGGCCAGTTCGATATTTAAATAAATTCGAATAGAATTTGTTTTAAAATCGATTCCGATTCGATTAATCATCCGATTCCGTGTGTTTGAAATAAGGCTATCAACTTTTTTTTTCTTGCAATTTGACAGTTCCTTATTCAAATTACTTTGCAGCATAGGTTTCAAAACCTATGATGCAAAGTACCACTTACATCCCGGGTTTTAGGGTTGTATGAACCACTTACTGAGCATGAGATATGTAAAACTACTTACATGTGCTATTTATGACATTATGACAATAAAATATTTTCATCAAAAAGATAATAAATAATGTATTAAAATGAATTTTAGCTTTTCTATTTAAAAGTGGTCACGCTATTACCCGACTGCCAAGGAAGGGTTCTTTCTTTATGTAAGTATTGTTTAGTAGGTACGTAATGTAGGTATAGTGAAAGAAGAAATCACATTTATTTTTCGTATACTTAAGTTGATAGAAAAAATAACCAACTAACAAGTTTTTTCATCTAGAATTATTTTTTACTTCTACACTTGCAACTTGTGGTTTAAAAAAAATCGCATGAAGAGGTTCCTTACATCCTGTCCAGCTCTATAATATTTAAAGCTTTACCAGTTTCAAATACTAATAGTATTACTCGGTCGCGTAAACCCTTCCCTGGCTCGAATTACATACACACGTAGCGAGACGGACGGCGGTAGGGGTTATTTTTAACCAAGGGGTGGAATGACAACAAAAAGTTAATTGTTCAAATGTTTTAATTGTCCTAATGTCCTAGTTAGACTGCTTCTTTTATTAAAATTTTGGTAACAAGGAAAATTATGACTTTCTTTTGAATGAGTGGTAGGGCTAAGGGTTAGCTGTTTACTTAACTAGAAAACGAGACAGTCGAAACATCAAGCTTCGTGAAGCGTTCAGCTTGCTTCTCCCACATAGAGTAAACTTGTGAGTAATTGTTACGCACACCATATTAGGGGTCTAGGTATTAGGCGCTATAACAACTTTAGCACCAAGATGTATCGGTTTTGTCGAACCTGATAACCACACACGAAAGAAAAATAATGCGTACCTATCCATCCAGTAACTTAGGGTAGGTCTAGGTTTGCTATTTAATATAACCTAACATTTGCCATAAAATTTAATTATACACCATTCAAATATGCTGCTTCCATGCTGGGCTGGGAGTGATAGAAAAACGTAGAATGTGCCAGCTACATCTCCTCCCGTGCATGCTGTAAAAATCAGCTAAGGGAATCGAGGGTTTCACTGTATTGCAATTTAGGCGATGGACTGACAACCCGTCACTATAGCAATATACATAATCATCATCTGTATTAGCCCTCGAGACTTGTCAGACATGGCGGAACAACCATGTTTAGGTTGTTTTTGCTCTGCCTACCCAATTAGGGATACAGGCGTGATTTTATTTATGTATGTATGTATGCAAATAGACGTCGATTCCACATTTATATAACACCAAATCGATTTACGACATTGCAATCGGCCGTCCCACATTGACCGACACATGTGTTTGTATGTAAGGTCTCGTGTGTGATTAGACAGAGCTTTGTTGATGCTTGTGCTTGGTAGGGACTAGGGAGGTCGCACGGATAATCCCAACCATTGTTAGCTATTTTAATGCTTATGCCCTTTGTGTGACCGTCCTGTATTAAGTCATAGCGGATAATCGCCGTATTATGCCGAGTTAATTTTCCATTAGGTTAGGGATTGCAGTATTTGGCAGCTGCTTACGTCGGTGCCAGACGAGTCGGCGACTCGTGGAAACCATTTTTGCATTAGTACTGGTGCCGATTCGGTCGTAGACACTTTACTTTATTTATTTAAAGTTGGTCCTCTTAGTTACTTCAAAAGGGGTAATATACAGCTGATTTTAATCCATTCAAAGTGACTGTAGACACCTAATACTTAATACTATCAATACTAAGCAAAATAACGGCATGCTATATTATGGTGTCGTGGTCTTATTTTAAGCACTAATAAGTAGAACGTCACTTTGAGAGTATTAAAATCAGCTGTTGTACAAATTTCTGAAAAGTGACAGAACTAAACTTAAATAACTTAAATTGTGTCTGAGACCGAACCGGCACCAGTACTAATGCAAAAATGGTTTCCACGAGTCGCCGACTCGTCTGGCACCGACGTAAGCAGCTGCCAAATACTGCAATCCCTAACGGCGATTGTGTTTTTATATGATGTGTTGACAACATGTTTTGGATATGACTATGAGATGATTGGCAGTTACATCCTTCTCTAAAGAGTTAGTTAAACCATGTTAAACTTTCGTTTAGCGTGTTCAGTTTTTATACCATTGCAGGGTGAACTATACCTTTCATGAAATTCTGCTATTGCATTGTATCTACTCTACCTAAGTAACTACTTAGTTGTAGTCGTTAGAATAAGTTATATTTTGTCATCATAACCAGATAAATAAATTACGCATATAACCTTTACAGGGTAGGCAGTAGGCCTGTTTTATCATGTCTGACTTTGAGACATTTCAGACATGTATTGCTTGTGTATCGAGGCGAGCTCTCAGTCCATTTCATAAAACCCTAAAGTCCCTCTAGCATTTTTACAGTGCGCCAGAGGCAACTGAACATTCTATGTATTAGCCTTTTTAACTCTCATGGTTACGGGAAATTTACCGTGGTTTTCCATTTAGGTATTGAGTGTCCGATATTTCGACGCAGTTGCATGTATCATGATCACGCAGCGTCTGAGAATCTTGCGGCTGGCTCTATGTATTTGTCATCACTCCCAGTCCAGCATGGTATAAGTAGAAAACAGTCTGCATCAGCAAAGAGCAACATTCGTGAACGCGCCATGCTCACTTGATAGGTAATCTGGTCTCGCATCGTGGAGAGCTCCAATATTTGCCGGAACAGGACACCCTAAAGATGTTTCCGGCTGGGGTATCTGCTCAAACAGCTCGCCAGCTGCCCGACACGACTAATTACATCAATTACTGGCAAACACGCCGCGCTCGGGTTTCAGTCCGACCCACCTTTGTCAATATTTGCCGAGTCGAGGCTCGCAAATGCGGCGGCCATCACAAATGAGCATTTTATCTTTGAATTTGGAGTTTTAGAATAATTTTCAAATTGAACACATTCGGGTTTTAATTTTACCTGCGAAGTAGATAAGGAATCAAATATTTCATTTAGCGCGCCGTACCATCGTTTGAGTATATTGGTTTTGCTTGGATCGCAATTTAATGGTAGAGTCGACATTAATTGAAAATATTAAACTATCTGGTGAGAGCGGTTGACAAGTTTTTTTACATTACTTGTTTATACTACATACGATAAAATAAAATTGTTCGTTCACAAAAATATCCGCAAAAGTAGCTCTTAGATTATTTCGATTTAAAAGAAATCAGCGTGCAACAAATAGAGCCATCACTTATGTTTTTGTAGCGTCACCCAAAAATACATAAAAAAACTACGTTTTGTGCGTACAAAAAGTAGGTATCTAATCTTCGTTGTTGTTCATGTTCTGTTGTATTTTTATGGATATACGCGTAGGTGGTGTATTGTTGATGGCTGGGTGTAGTGTAAGCCGCAAAAAGGCGCGCAGTGAGCGCAGTAGAGACCGCCGCGGGCGCAGCTCATCTCATTCACTCTCAAACCATTCGCCATTCGTTCTCAGTTAAACGCTATGTAGCCGGCTAATCCTAGCCTGCTTGACAAACGCGACAAAAAGGCCGTGTGCGGAGATAAAAATCGTAACATATTGTAGTTACCTATTTGGAGATTTAGTATTTTACACAAAGCGTTTTTTTTTAATGATTCGTGCGTCGTATTGTCGCAAAACGATTGTAATACGCGTTTAATTGAGAAAGGCTAAGGTTGTACCTATCAGTCGTTTAAAAATCTATTATTAGAGCCTAATGCAAGTAATACGAATCAATTGTTTTTTTTATTTCAATTGACGTCTTTAGTTTGTATGTTGACTTAACATGATATTAAAGACATCAACGCATGCTACAACCTGCTAACATTATAATTCTCTTTCGCAAAATTTATGCAGAACCCTTAACAGCGGTCTGTGAAATGAGCCTTACCTATTCAGCACCGGGTGTATCACGTCCTGCATAACATACCTACGGATTTCATTATACCAAGATTACTGCATATAGGGAGGGACACGGATTACTATTACAACTGTTTGGGAGCGTCGTATTGTCACATCCATTAAGCCGGGAGGGGCGGGTCCTGGGAGGCCCACGCCCCCACCCCTGCCCGTCCCGCCCCGCCCCCCGCGCCACGGGCTCACACGCCGCGCGCCGCACTACACGCCAAGTCGCTAAAACGATTTACGGGCAATCGCATCACGCATCCTATTATCCCATAATTACTAAATAGCCGCGCACTTTTCCGTGTTTTGCGGAAATTACTTTCGGACTTTTCATTAGCAGCAGTGCTTGAGATATAAGTGTTTTTTGTTTTTTATTTTTTATAAAAAAAACTACGTTTAGGGATTTTTTGTCAAAATGTCTAAGTTTAAGTGATGGACATAATTTAAAGAAACAATAAGTCTGTGTGACATAAAACATTTGGTGGCGTAGTGCAAACAACAATGCAGCGTGTCATTGTGTACTGTGGTGTGATGAGACGGCGGCCGGTGTCGGTGTAAGCTGGGCTGGTCGGTGCAACGTGGCTCGCGAGGGTGACTCCCGGAGCATGGGGGGCGCGAGCGGGGGCTGGGCGCGCGAGGCTCCGGCGCTGCTCAGCACGGCGCTGCTGCTGGGCGGCGCGCTGCCGGAGCGCCCGAATCCCCGCTCTTCACCATCGACAGCATCCTGGCGCCGCGCCCGCAGCCGTCGCTGCCGCCGCTGCAGCTCCACCACCTCGCGCACAGCCCCTTCCATCGCGCCCATGATCTCTTTGGTATGTCTGCCAAGCTGTTTATGATTCATGGTAAGCTGAATTGAATTTTGACTGCGGCTCTGTCTGAATCGAAATTGGCTTATAAGCAAAGGAATTCGGATTTAATTTAGTTACAAACTTAAATTCATTCTTTAATGAATTTCCCATTGGCTTTTTTTTTTAATTAACCTCAATACAAGTTTCATGTTGAATTTCCATGAAGTATGTTAGTAAAAACATATTTTTACTTCATTATTTATTTGGCTTTGTTTGCTTTTAACACAATAAAAAATAATAATGTATGAAGATTATGTATAATTAGCATTCCACATTAAGTAACCTTTCCGTTTTCGGTACGCTGTCCCTTACACCCGGTATGATGTCTTATTCCAGACCATACTTAAATGTGTGCCAAGTTTCATCCCGTTCTGCCCAGTATAAGGTGAAAACGTCGTAACAAACATCCAAACAATTAAACGTTTTAATATTAAAAACTTTCGCATTCATAATGTTAGCAGGTTGTAGCATGCGTTGATGTCTTTAATATCATGTTAAGTCAACATACAAACTAAAGACGTCAATTGAAATAAAAAAAACAATTGATTCGTATTACTTGCATTAGCTCTAATAATAGATTTTTAACGACTGATAGGTACAACCTTAGCCTTTCTCAATTAAACGCGTATTACAATCGTTTTGCGACAATACGACGCACGAATCATTAAAAAAAAACGCTTTGTGTAAAATACTAAATCTCCAAATAGGTAACTACAATATGTTACGATTTTTATCTCCGCACACGGCCTTTTTGTCGCGTTTGTCAAGCAGGCTAGGATTAGCCGGCTACATAGCGTTTAACTGAGAACGAATGGCGAATGGTTTGAGAGTGAATGAGATGAGCTGCGCCCGCGGCGGTCTCTACTGCGCTCACTGCGCGCCTTTTTGCGGCTTACACTACACCCAGCCATCAACAATACACCACCTACGCGTATATCCATAAAAATACAACAGAACATGAACAACAACGAAGATTAGATACCTACTTTTTGTACGCACAAAACGTAGTTTTTTTATGTAATTTTTGGGTGACGCTACAAAAAACATAAGTGATGGCTCTATTTGTTGCACGCTGATTTCTTTTAAATCGAAATAATCTAAGAGCTACTTTTGCGGATATTTTTGTGAACGAACAATTTTATTTTATCGTATGTAGTATAAACAAGTAATGTAAAAAAACTTGTCAACCCTCTCACCAGATAGTTTAATATTTTCAATTAATGTCGACTCTACCATTAAATTGCGATCCAAGCAAAACCAATATACTCAAACGATGGTACGGCGCGCTAAATGAAATATTTGATTCCTTATCTACTTCGCAGGTAAAATTAAAACCCGAATGTGTTCAATTTGAAAATTATTCTAAAACTCCAAATTCAAAGATAAAATGCTCATTTGTGATGGCCGCCGCATTTGCGAGCCTCGACTCGGCAAATATTGACAAAGGTGGGTCGGACTGAAACCCGAGCGCGGCGTGTTTGCCAGTAATTGATGTAATTAGTCGTGTCGGGCAGCTGGCGAGCTGTTTGAGCAGATACCCCCAGCCGGAAACATCTTTAGGGTGTCCTGTTCCGGCAAATATTGGAGCTCTCCACGATGC
>JARACY010004405.1:0-27082 GCA_029255725.1 Scrobipalpa atriplicella | reverse complement strand
ATGGTAATTTAAGTCTGCGCAGCGCAGCTTGATTTGAAGTTTCTATACAAAAACGACGCATTGGCGACGCAACGGCGCCGCACCGCTTCCTATTTGCCATGCCCCTAACACTCCTGCTGAAATTATTGGTCTTTCATTTGCTTATACATCAATAGTAATATTCTTCTTTTTGTCGTAATAATCATCATCATCAGCCACAACAGTCCACGGTTGGAAATGCGCCTCCCCAAAATTGGGGGTATATGCCATACTCACCACGCTTGGCAGGCGGGTTGGTGAGCGCAGTAGGAGTTTTCCTTTCACAGGGAACGCTGCTGCCCATTCCCTGGGTCTATCCCTTAGTCGCCTTTTACGACACCCGCAGGAAGTTATGGGGTGATGCTATTCTAACCCGGCACCACACGGGTCGTAATAATAAACGATGGATATTACGATTCCACTATGGTCACTGAATTATGCATCTCTATTAATTTCATAAGTTTTCCAATCGTGTCGATTTATCAATAACAAAGTATCAATACGACAATTTCATTGGTCGAATCGTATTTTCAACTATTTAACAGTGTCTGTTATTTTTTGATAACCCATTTTCACCATAAATTACAATGTATTTTAATGTCCTTTAAATTTTAACTATCGTTCGTAAAGTATACACTATTAAAATATTTTACTGGCCCCCAGGGTCTATGTGATATAAAAATTGTGCTTTAAATGGAACTTTGTCAACTTCATTTCTTATCGACTCTTGGACAAGTAAATAAAGTAGTTTCTTACTTTGTTAATAGTAATGTGTATCCCAATCTTAAAGTGTAGAAATAATGTTACGGATTGTCGGCAATAAAAACGCCCAAATTACCTACCTTCTTGCGAATCATTATTTATAGTAAAATCTGTATTTTACACTCAGCCACTGGCAAACCCATTTTTTAAACTTCAAAACTCAAATGCATCATTCTTTTTACTGCCTAATTATAACAGCATTCTTAACAAATCTGCAGGGCAGAAGTAAATAAATGAGCCTTAGCCAATCAGACGAGATAACTGACAAACAGACAAATCTGTAACATTAAGCAAGTGGACCATTACTTATTAGTAGACATCGGATTATAATGCATTTGCATGTTTGCATATGCAAATTCATAAACGGTACTTTTTCAGCGTTATTGCATATTTTAGCATTTTTCTATTTATAGTGCTTATTTCAGTGGTTAAATGTATCAGATGAGTTGTATTACAATGTGGAAACGGTTTTGAGTCGCAGACAGCGACGTGCGGCGCGTGCGTCTCCCGAGCAGCACTCGGCTAGGGCACTGACTGAACTCGATGACAGGAAAAGGAGATCAATAAAAATGTGTGAAGATTGTTTGTCATTCCGAATGACTTGCTTGATTAATTAAATTTAAGTGCTTGCTGTTTGTTTACCTACGAAGATCGTATAAATATTGTTAAAAAAACGAACGTGAATTCATATTAGTTAGAATTTTGATAGTGCATATTTGCATGCATATTTTGGCATTTTAATAGTGCATATAATCCGATTTCTTCTTATTAGTATCAAGTTAACACAAAGAGACTAAAAGAGAGTAAAATACCTATTTAACTTAACTACATACCTAGTGGATCTACATTGGTAGCAATTTGGTTTAACTAATAATATAAGTCTATATCTGTAATTTTCTATTATGAAAGTACAGAAAGGGATGTTGCCCTCATTATATTTCTTGAAATTGGGTATGTCCCAGGGTTCTGTTTAAATTTTCCCTGGGGATGTGTGCTATCCCATATTGACATGACACCAATAATATTCAAAAACACGATGAATAAGAAACATGTTTTCATCTATGCCAACATTTTCCAGAGTTTTAAAAAGCTAAATTGGGTACATTTTAGTTTAGTGGTTTTCAGATGTTTTTTGTCAATGAAATGTTCCAGATTTATTGCAAAAATTGCCATCAGAATGTCGCCCTCGGGAAAAATCATGTTAACCAAACATGATGGATAAAATACACAGTGGTCAGGATATTGTACAAGGGTGATTTATAGAATCAAGGAAAATATTGGCAGACAGTGACAAAATGTATGGACTAAATCCTGATATCGATAAAAATAAATTATATGCCGATAGGTTTGCTTAGAATTGACCATAAAAAGTTCGTTACATTTTTCGTGTAGTCAATGTGTCAGTATAATGATCGACGGTATAACATTTATTTATAAGTTAGCCTATAGAAGATAATTAATAGCCATTCTCTTTGAACGCAGTGAAAAATTTTACATTCCCAGGAAACTCTGATTTACGCATTATGCAGCCATAAACAAAACTGAAATTTATAGTCATTTCAACAATGAGAATTAGCAGCTATTTGGACTATTATTCAATCACACAGCTAATACACTGTATGCGCCGATAATTTCCAAATCTGTCACTCAGAGCGACCCATCTGATCATTATAAATGCAACTCAGCAATATCACTTTATGTTGCATTAGCTGAATTGATGATTTATTGGCTGGAGCTTTTGGCTCTTGGTTTTAGTTGTGTGTTCGATTTCCGGCAACCAAAAAGCTATGCCTGCATAGAATAAGCAAAATGATCTTACTCGTCGATCTTGAAAACTTAAAGATTTCTTAAATTTTGTGATGGGCTAGCTCTTGATCTTAACTTGAATCTAGTCATATATTAATGATTAGATGATCTACAAAATGGATGTGATAGGTGTTTTTTGAAAATTGCACTTTTGAGACGTCAACGACTAAGAGTATCAATGTTCCTAAACCCCTTTTTGGCAATCTGTCTACCAATATAACCAAGTTTCTAAAAGGAACGTATCACGAAAATTGTTTCACAGAAACGAGAGGGTGTTCCGCTGACAGTGATGTGCGCGATATTAGATGAAAGACCTGTATGTTGACGACATTTTGGTAAATTGAAAGACACTGACGATGAGTGGTGACAGGTCATCAAGTTATTGAAAAGGGATACTTTCTGTATTCACTAACTTGATTACTTTGTGCCATACTTTCAAAATGAAATGTAAAAAAGCTGCTTTTTTTAATGAGTTTTCTATACATTCCAGAGTCAAGAGCTAACTAAAAATTATCTATAAGACTAGAGAAGACGTTAAGAAAGTCAACGATAGAGCAATCATTCCTAAAAAGTCACTGGCAAATTATACATACAGAAATTTGATTTTCTACAGGGAAGTAATTTTTTTCCTTGAATTAGACCGCTAAGAAATAAATAAAGTACTTACTTACTACGAATTTACTGAAAACAAGGAAAAATACAGACCACAATTCAATTACTTATTATGCTCAGCTATATCTACACAATTACAACAATATGTTTCTGATGCATCAAAGTGTGCTCAATTAAATATAGATTATGAATTTCACACCTTGCATAGAATATTGACCCTTCACAACTTGAAAACAGGGATCAATATGTGTTATGAAGTAAATTACACGGAACGAAGCGAAAAGTTTACTGAGACCGCGGCTGTGCAAACAGTAGTGGCTTTAAAACACAGAAGTATGAAAAAGACATGGTGTAAGAAGTGCCATTCTTTGTTATTTAGGAATGTTTTTTTTTATTCTATTATTAAAAAGTTTTTTGTTGTCACTTTAGTTTTTTTTTCATACTTAAAAGCTCTGTCCTTGCTTCTTAAAACCGCAGCACAAGAAGCTAGAACTTTCTAAAATCGACAATTCATTAGAAAAATATATAAATATCTAGGTAAGTGATGTTTAGGTACTTGTTCTGAAATCAACCTTTATTTTCGAAAGAAGTCGTGATGAGATGAGTTTAATGTCTCTATACCAGCTGGACTAAGTTTTATTTGTTTTTTATTCAAAAATATATTTCTATCCTGAAGTTATTTTCAGTTCTGTGTCCAAAGAGCAAACAGAAAAGTTTTTTCACTCGACTCATACGCATGGAGCTGGTTTGAACTGGATCAAAGTGGTTAGCAACACAACCGAAGCGGATTGAACCAGAACTCTTTGCTTGAAACGAAAAGGAAAAACATAATTACTCAAATCGTTTATTGATACAATATTTTCAGTACATATTTTTGTAATGAAAGAAAAAATTTCGTCATCTTTATCATCACATCATCGAGAAGCAAGGTTTTCGTGGGTGGTGCGGGATCCCCATTCTTGCAGTCCACCACTGGCAACGGCATCCCAGGATTCACATTCCCACATTTAGAAAGGTTCTCGGTTGGATGGATTTCACATAAGCTATATAGATACAGCCTCCGTGGTCTAGTGGTCTGAGCCATGGGCTCCCGATCCGGATTCCAAAGGGGGAACACCTTTGTGTCACTTTCCCCAGTTTGGTTAGGACATTGCAGGCTGAATCACCTGAATCATTGTTCGAAAAGAAACAGGATTCCGAGCTTCGGAAGGCACGTTAAGTCGTCAGTCCCTGTCTTTGATAACGGTCGTTACATAAAACCATGTATAAGGCCTATATTAGCTGTGCTATTAGGCAGTTTAAAATATCTGACACCAGTGTCCATGCTGGACTGGGAGCGATAGAAAAACATAGAATGTGCCAGCTGCATCTCCTCCCGGGCATGCTGTAAAAACCTGCTAAGGGATTCGAGGGTTTCAGTGTATTGCTATTTAGGCGATGGGCTAACCACCTGTCACTATAGCGATATACTACCATAAACACCTATAATAACCCTCAAAACTTGTCAGACGTGGCGGAACGACCTTTGGTTCGTTTTTCGCTCTGCCTACCCCTTTAGGGATAAAGGCGTGATTGATGTATGTATGTATGTATGTATGTGACACCAAGTTTACCGGGTCGATCGACTCGAAGACAGAAGAAGATCTAAATAGAGTCGACAATAGATCTAATTCACGCAGAAGTTTCAAAAGCACTAACATACCTACACACTGACGAACACAGCAAGCTGTTTGGCGCCGGACTCCAGTGGACCAATGGTCGGTAAAATTCTATTTCTACTAGTTACTATAGTTACAAGGAATCGGAGGAAAAGAGGAAAGGAGGAATTTAACCCCTACGAACAAAATGTCTCAAAGAATTTCAAAGCTATTCCAGTCTCATAAACAAAATAAACTATAATAAATAAAGTACGCTTGTTCAGGCTATCTCTGTTTATACCAGGAATAAATAAGATAAGGGATCTTATCGGTAGAAAAATGCGCAACCACAGTAAACACTGCAGTACAGGAGATTTAAAGAACAGTAAAACGTCTTTAAATAAATGTACCTATAAAGACTCTTCACATTTTTAGATAAATGTACAACTATTTATCTGACTAGCTCTTTATTTCAGTCATGATAGAGAAGAGTCAAAAACAGAGTGGGCTCACCCAGTAGTAGCCTAAAAAAGGCACTGATATTTCCACTCATGATGGTCAGCAAGCTAATTCCGGTGGGAGGATGTCACAAGCCAGACAGCCCCAGTCCTACCACTTCTTATGTAAAAGCAATCGTGTGTGTCCCACTGAAATTGTGTCCAGAAATAAAAAATCATTATAAGTCATATTTTGAACAGGTTTTTTATTTATGACATTGCGAAATGATTATGATTGTTTTGAGTGAAACTAAATCCCAACAAAAACATAAATGTGAAAATGGAAGCCAAGTTCATGCTGTTGTGGTGTTGTTTGTTTGCACAAAAAAGTTGTGATATCAAAAAAGCGGGCCAAGTCAAGGGTTTATTAAAGTAATTCTAAGCTCTTCAATAAGGCATCATTTCATGCAACTTGGCCGTTGTAGAGTGGTGTTGTAGGTGACAGTTTGTATTATTCTCTACAACGGCCAAGTTATTTGAAATGATACCTTATTGAAGAGCTTAGAATTACTTTAATAAACCCTTGACTTGGCCCGCTTTTTTGATATCACAACTTTTTTGTGCAAACAAACAACACCACAACAGCATGAACTTGGCTTCCATTTTCACATTTATGTTTTTGTTGGGATATCATTACTTTTTGTAGGTAAATAAAATTGTACTTAATTTTAATTTACCATTATTCGTATATAGATAGATCTTCTGGAAGTGGGTTAGGTTCTAAATCGTATTATTTTTTTCAATAACGGTGACATTAAATGCAAATAATTTTACAATACCTGTTAAATGACATCCCACTCAATTATAGTGAATGGAAAAAAAATTGTGTCTAGATTCTCCAACAGCCTTTAATTCGGAAACCCCTCCATACGTAGTCGAAACAAGCATGCAGGCTCTATATACCTACTCTTCTACCGAGTCGTAAGGGTCGCCGTTTCGGGCGCAAGTATACAATCTAAATCTTCCCACTTACTAATTACATGGTCTACAATTTTCCTACGCAAATCACTAGATTTTTGTTTATCCTTACATCAAAATACTGAAAATGCCAAAGAATGGAACAGACAGCTTCCATCGCCAGGCATTTTAATTATTTCATGTATTATGAACGCGTCACCCACCAACAATTCAATTTTTTGACACGTCATCTTTCCAACCCCTTTTTATTTCTTATCCTCACAATAACTTTATTTGTTTCAGTTTTTAATAAAAGTAGCTAACTAAATCAAATTCGATTTCTTTAACTCAAACAAACCTATCCAATAGACACAACACAAGGACAAGACAAACAAATCCCACTATCATCAATGAGAGACCGGACCGAATAGAATAGACACGAATTTCAATTAAACGAAATAACGACAAGAACAAGACAATTTTACAGTAAACTTACAATTTGTTGGACGATTTTCCATTGAAAACGGTACTTGAAGTGATTTTCTCACCATTGCCGAAATCACAACGATAGCGAGTTTTAAAAACCTACTAGCGCCATCTAGCGGTTTTAAAAGGAACTATGTTGGTAAAGAAAATAGAAATGTATGGGAGGGGGGTTCAAAGAAATGTTTTTTTTTATTTTTTAGATTTTTTCCATACTTATATCATTATAATCTGTCATCATACAAAATTTGAACTTTGTAGGTCATCTGGAAGTGGGTTAGGTTTTTGATCTATATGTCAGTCAGTCAGTCAGTCAATCATAAAAATGACGATATTTTGACCTCAATATCTATCTAACCGTTTAAGCTATGCTTATGAAATTTAAGTTACTTGTTTATATTGGGGGTCTCATTATATAAACCCAATTTGGTGTGTATATGTTTCATAGTTTTTGAGTTATGAAGGGGTAAAAAGTGGCTCCAAATGGTTCCTGTAAATATACACACGGTGCTGCCCTCCAGTTCTCGGCTTGAACTTGGCTGGACACGCTGCCGCGTGTCTAAATCAGTTGATTAGCTTATCCACAGTGAAATTAATGGGACATTG
Source organism: Scrobipalpa atriplicella (assembly GCA_029255725.1). NCBI lineage: Eukaryota > Metazoa > Arthropoda > Insecta > Lepidoptera > Gelechiidae > Scrobipalpa > Scrobipalpa atriplicella. The sequence goes on along the minus strand of JARACY010004405.1, from coordinate 19,764 downwards.
CGGATAAGTTTGAGTATTGCTGTTGATTTTCGTGGCACGAGGGGTGTAGTGTACCACGTCATAATGTGAATGGAGGCGTGTTTTTGTCTGCTACGTCGTCGCTGATATGCAGACGTTTTACTGCTCCTATCTTTAGCTATGACTCCAGTCTGCTCCTGTGTTTTGAATGTTCCCGCATGTGATCATATGATCCTACTACAATGGAGGTAGACTACCGTTTTGCAATCAAAACAAGACAATGACGTAAGAGATAAATATATGCAAGTGTACAGAATTGCAGTACGCGAATAGGGGTTTTATGCAGGGAGGTTTTTGCAAGTATTTTAGGAGGTAACTCGACATCAAACAACATTTCATAAGAAACATTATTTCGATTATTTTCTTGCGCTGGAATTCTTTAGCTAAGCATTTAGCTGAGCTATGTATCTAAAAGATACGGTGTTTAAAGCTTCCTTTTATTATCTAGAGTTCGGAATGTATTTTTTTTTTTTATTTAATGCCTTAGGTAGTAAGTAGTTATTTAAGTAAAAATAATTGTTCTATTCTTAAGATTACAACAGATACACGTCTAAAAAAACCTTTAGAAGAAGCTGATGTCGCGGGAGATTAAGATATAAAAAGGGATTCTGTAAACGTTTAAAATTATAAATAAAATATTGCTACCTATTCGACTACCGACTTGACTAAATCTTAACTAAAATTATTAACGTCTCTTTCTATTCTCTCATGATAGAAAATGACAAATTACAATAATTTTAGTCAAAATGTTGTGTTTTTGTGCGTATACGAGTTGCCCTCACGTAAATCCGTTCAAAGTGTACATAACATGATACGAGTACTTATTTTCGCATGGCAGCACCAACAAGATCTCTATCAAAAACCGTCTGATACAAAAATACAATAACAGACAAGAAAAACAAACATGGCGTCTTATCGTTATCGTGCGTTCGTCGTCGCTGTGTCTGCGCGCGCGCACCTTGACAGCTGATCTTGATATCTGAAGTACGTCAAAGTTTTAAATGAATGTGGCGAAAAAAGGAACTAATGTCGCCAACATGGCCGCCATTGCCATTTGTGACAGTTCTCTTAACATGCAGCGCCCTCGCCCACGATAATTTAAAGGCTTGACGACCTATATCTAGAGCATATTTCATAAAACTAAGTACTACTTACAGAGAATGCATATTTTTTATGTACATTGCTTGGGTAGTTGGATGCAGTAAAGTTGTAGTATTAATCTGACTATAAAAAGAATTCTCATTTACCAAAGAGTTTTTATGTACCCAACTACTTTAAACCTTAAAACTGAACAACTTCTCGAATGGAATATAAGATAAAACGAGGCGTCTTATCATGCATCCGTCGTGTTGGTTGTTGTGACTGCATATAGAAGGTATTTTTTTTTCGACCTTTATTTCTTGGGAAAATATGTTCAATTCCATGGGCAGATTCACATTCTCCAAGCTCATAGCTATCCTGTTACACAATTGACAGCACTATTTTTTAAATTGCCCATTAATCATCTATGTACAATTACAAAATAAAATACAATTGCTTATTTCTCAAACCGTATCACTCTCCGTATCGTCCAATGACCTGTAGCTGGCAAGGACAGTGTGGAAAGCGTGTTTACAACAGTGATACAAGGATCTGTGGCGTGATATTCAAGTTATCAGGGTTACTGTCAACAAAACATGATAATAAAGTACATAAGACCACGCATGTATCCTTTATGGTATAAGTAGAACATTGTAACATATTAAAATTGCAGTTTATGCCACCATTTAGGGAGGGAAATTTTACTGCTGTGACGACTAATGATGACGCTTAAATGTTTTCAAAACTGAATGATCATTTTTACACATTATTTGACATTATATACATTACCTAAATCATGCTTCTTATGCCAGGGTAGGATAAAATACGGATTATGGTTATTATCTGTTTATATTCTGTTGGGGCAGGATTTTATATATTTTTTATCATCGCCTAAATTGGAATAAACTGAAAACTTCAGATGCTATTATTGGGTTTACAGCATTTTTGGAAATAGCAGCAGCTGATTTATTCTATATTGTTATTGCTCTCAATTCAACATTTAATGTAATTATAATTATATGAATTTTATGTAAGTACACAATAACCTGTTGAAATGTTACCAGGAAACAACAAACTCATGTCAAAAGTTTAACATAAAGCCAACGCATATCATTGCAAGGACTTAGACGAATTTACGTAAACGACGCGTTAAACTAGATGGGATTACCCTTGATGACGTCATAAAGTAAAATTACCTACTCAGGGCGCTAACATTTTTTGTCTACGCTGACGGGCTGCAAACAAGGCAACTGCAAGTGAATTGAACTAGCACTGTGGTTGTTACGCAGTTTTTAAACAAATGAAAACCTAGAGCAATCTTGGTACGATATAAAATTTATTGAATAAACAAATAGGACTTGTAAAACCGCATAGCAACCCTGATACAAGGAATTCTAGGGCATTGAGTGTGATCGTGATTTTAACAAAAGCTGCTTGGCTGTAATAACTAGCCTGGGATATTTTCAATGAAAGCTGAAGGCTACTGGATAGCATTTTCCTACAATACTTAGTCACTTAAAAAGTATCAGTTTGTGTGATAAAGTATTATTTATTCATAATCGCGATACAAAGTTTGCAATTTCTGAGTTCAATTCTCAACATGAATGAAAAAAATTAACTGCATCATGAAAGTTGCAGTTCGTCTACACGAACACTCAAAGTGCCAACATTTTGACCCCTCCGGCCTCATTTTATTGCAATTTGTTTTAATGTTTATATTTTAAATTCAAATGAAAAAGGAGATGATGTTGGGCGAAGATGGGAATTTTTCTTTGGTTAAGTTTTTTTGAGTAAGATAAGGTGATAAAAAGACATTTATTTTTATACGAAATGTGCTATATAACGTTTATGATTATGCTAAAGAATAACCACGCCTAATCATATAATGCTGTCCTAGCAATAAAGCCGGCTAATTTGTACTTTGTTTCGAAAATGTATTTTTTTATAAATAATGCCCGTTTTATAACATGATTATTTATTTTGCCTTGTTGTGTAATATGCAATTTTATACAAGTTGTAACAGAAAGGGTATATGCACCCGAATGGATGTGAATCTGCTCATGAAACTGAAAAAATTTCCCCAAGGAACATAGGTCAAAAAAACAAAAAAAAAAGTTAGTCCCTCCATATAAAATGTATCAGCTGATGTCACATTTAGTATGGGTGGTACTATTTTTTTCGGTTTTCGACCTATGTTCATAAGGGAAAGTTGTTCAGTTTCATGAGCAGATTCACATACTTTCGGGTGCATAGTTATACCCTTTCTGTTACATCCTGTATAATAGGAACCTGCAATGAAGTAAAACTATCGAATCGTAATCACTTCATAGGGAGTGAAATTTTTAAATATTTTCCTAACTACCGGTTTTGTTTTGAGAAAAATCTATTTATTACTTTTTTCGAGTTGTCACAAGTTACATATTAGCATAGCGCAGAGTTTTTTCATTAACAGACACAAATTTTTTTTTAAATAAGTTTTAATTAATAGAGGAATTCACTAAAGCGGTCTTCTTATAGAAAAAAAAACTGTTATTCAAACTTTTACCTCCATCCATTAATTTTCTAACAATGGTGTTTACAAAAAAGAACTAAAATAATTAAATTAAATTTGCTCAACGGTACACAAAGCACGGACACGTTAAGCACGCATTTACGGTTCTTAACTTCCCTAATCGCTCAGCTGTTGTACGAATCACTAAGTCCAAGAGGTTCTTTAAACGGCTAAACAAAATTAAATCCGACAGAAAAGAGAATTGCGCCACAGTAAAATTTACAAGCAGTATGATGAAGCAAAACACGCCCATATGGCTCGTTTGATTACGTCGCATCCTGCTCACAATATCTGGCTTGTTCAATTAATAAAATATGTCTAACTTTTTATTTAAAAATGTAAAGAATAGATAATCTTGCGTGAAAACTTATCACGAATATTTATTTTGCGGGGCAGGCAAAAAACCACGTCTTAATGATATCAGATCGTAAATACGAGTGTCCAAAAATTTCCCAGTTGAATTCAAAATGCAACAGGATCGAGTGGTCTAAATGATAACTGCGCTGATTTCAAAGTGAATCTGATATATTTTGAAGGCAATTTTAGGTAATTATGTCTGTGGAGATTGATTGTCAGCTCATATTATACTACGCCCATCATCAAAATTTCCTCCACTAACTTAGGTATCACAGCTGTTCAATACTATGGCTCGTATTTATAAAGCGATCTCAAGATTGAGAGCAATATTAAGTATGGATTTGACAGGTCGTTTTGTACTGAAATGACATTTCTGATACGAACTCAAACTCGCTGTAACTCTTGAGTGCTGATTATAAATACGGGCCTAAGTGTTTCTCTCTCTAGTACTCACAGACTAGTAAAGATGACTAACTGCTTCTTTTTCTTGTACTGTGGCCAAGTTATAGAGTCTTTTTAATTTCGCCTGAAGGGGCGGCGCGCAGTGAACGCCGACGCTCGGGGTGCGTGAAAACCAAATTGGTGAATGCGAATTTCATTTAGATCAAAGAATGGAAGACATTTTACTTTATTATGGTAAGAAGAAGTCTACATCTAACTTGTGCATGGTCGAGTCGGAGAACTTAACAAACACTTCTTCTGTCGTATGGGTATCATGTCGACCGACCCGATGAACCCTGGTGTCAGAGTTTTGTTTGTTTAAACCGCCATTAGCTGTGCTAATAGGCCTCTGACATGGTTTTGTGTAACTACCACTATCAATGACAGCGACCGGGACCGACGGCTTAACATGCCCTCCGAAGCACGGAATCCTTTTTCTTCTCGGACAATCAGGTGATTCAGCCTGCAATGTCCTAACCAAACTGTGGGGAAAATCTCACAAAGTGATAAATTAACAAATATCAACTTTGTGTTCCCCCCTGGGAATCGAACCCAGGGCCTCCGGATCGAGAGGCCATGGGTCAGACCACGGAGGCAGTTAAATGTAACAAACACTGTTATCAGAGCTTTTAAACGCCTTTGGGAGTTAAATGTTTAGACCAGTCCTAGTGATGACGGATGGGAAAAGAGTAGCTACCCGCCTGGTCGAGTGTGATGACCACGACCTACTCGTAAGTCCATCCTGCACGTATGTTTGGAATATCTGCGGATCGGTGAGAAAACTTCGATACCGCGTTTCAGAATTTGTGTTTCTTGTTGTGGCGCCATCTGTCGGCTACACGATTGTCACTTAATATGGTTTGTAGAACGGCCTGTGGTCACTTTGGCTTCATCAAAAACAGCGACCGGACTCGGCGGCCCAGCCTATTTTGAACGCGGAATCATCTTAAGCCAAATCAGGTTTCAAATTTCTGAAAAAATATAGGAATCAATGGCTTTCCTTGTGTGGCAAAATCGTCGCCTAGAGAAAAACCGTCTAGCATTTTTTAAATATACAATACAATCCCAACAAGTCTTGAAAAAAACTATCTAAGTAGGTATACATACCTATTTTAGTAACTCTTTAGTTCTTCATAATTTCCATGCAAGATCAAAAAATATTATCTTTCACAGAATGCAATATCTACCTGCTGATCGAGCCGACATAAAAATGACAACATCGCGAAAGAAATTATCCAGATTGTTATCTGAAAGTTTAATCGGGAAAAATGCGATGCGCCACGTCTGATATTTTAGGCATTTTCAATTATGTAGGCGGCGGCTTTTTTAGAGGTCCGCTGGCTGAAATGGTTCGTTCTTAAGTTTACCTGTCCATATTACATGCATATGTGACTGGACGCTACAGCTGTTGTTCTAAAGGTCTTAAATTCGATCGATACCTGTCAACATACCTATCTCTAGCCTTAGCTAAGTCAATGTCAGTCAAAGGTTGTTAGTCAATACCCTTCAGAACCGTTTGATGGTTTTTAAATGCCGGAAGAGAAATGGCTGGTAAATTATTTGTTTTTTGAAAGCAAATTTCAGAGCAGCAATTAAAATCACGTCTATCACGTTTTGCTTTCAGAGCTGTAAATAATTAAATTACGACTACAACAGTGGGCCAAATTTCAATGTCTTGATAAAAATTAGTTACATATTACATAGATCTTGATACTACGGAACCATAAGCATGTTACAATGACTCTAGCTTTACCTTTTTTCTCGTTTGCTACGGCCGCGGACAACTATGCGAGTTTCCATTCTGGCAACTCTTTTTGTTCAGCCTCTGTTTCATCTCTCTGCTACTTTTAAGTGAAAATGGAAAGGATTTCGCCCTCCAAGTTAATTATAAAGGATATGAATCTGTTTTGTGTGTCTGAATACATTAAAATTATTTCCGTTGAACTTCAAAAAATTGGAACGATAGAGCTAAAACGAAAATCCAGTTTTTTTATAAAAAATGCCTAATTAAACATTTCATTAGAGGTAAAACTTGTGAAACTGCTAAAAAAATGCCCAAGTCTATCAATATCATAGCAGGCCATTTAGCATAACTTAATACATAAACCGTGCGCCCCCGGAACGGCCAAGTTTGTGATCCGGCTCTCAACTTTATAACTACTTTATTAAAATTCAAACTAGTTCCAACTTCCTATTGGAGGCAGCTTTGTAAATTTAAAGTGCTCCGTTTTGGTTCCAATTTTTTGGTGTTGGCTCTTTTAGGGAGTTTAAGAAGTAATTTTAAATATAAAGTAGTTTGGAGTTGGTTTTTGGCGGCCTGAGAAAAGGCTGCCTACTTGGAATATTGCTTGCGGAGTTTATCTTTGGAAAGAATGATGTTAGGTTACTCTTTCCAAAGACATCTTGAAGAAACATAGAATGGAAATATTTTATTTTAAAGTCAGCAGATTTATCTGATAGCTACAATCTGACAGTAGGACACTGTAGTAAATAAGTTAATTTGAGGTCAAATGTTGTCTTCTTACGAAACTGAAAACTGTTTCTGAATTATCAAAATACGAAATGAAATTGGACCAGCAGTGTAAAATTACTAATAACAATGTAGGTAATCCCATAAGATCAAACTTAACTTTATTTGGGGCTACCTATAGTAACATGCTAAACCGTAGTATTTATTTATTTATACACAGTATATCATTGTTATTCACATTATAAAACACATACCTACTGAATTTCTAACCTATCACAAATTATAGCACAGTTTCAACAAGCTTCCAACTATCTGTGTTTGCATAGTAAACAGTTACAAGTATGCAATAACAGGCGCCCTCTAGAAAAACAGGCGTTATGTGGAACAATGCATCCTTGTCAGTCATGGGGAGCGCTCGACATGTTTTGAATATAGTCACGCAACGTAAAAAAACTTGGCCCCCACACTACCGTGCGTGATGACGACATGGGAAACCGCTTGAACTAGGCGTTGAATATTTATTTACCTGCGTATGCTTTACTAAAGTAAGTAATTGCTTATTACTTAGGTTTTTCCCCTATATAGCTAATATTATTTATTTTATCTACTATCATAGAGTAATGTTCGAATTATAAACGTCAAAGCGAATTTGTATTGACGTACTTTACAAACAGTATGCTGAAAAAATTAAAAAGTTTACTTTTCGTTGCACCTTCTCCATACAAATTCTAACAAAGATGCAACGAAAAGTAAAATGTACATAGGCATGGAAGTAAGGGAAGGAACAAATGCACAATCGATATCAACTTAATGCACAATCGATACCAAAAACCATGTATCCAGTTATAAATTAAAACTAAACAGCCCACGTAAGGCCCACAGCGCATGCGCGACACATGTCAAAGAGGCAAATGGCGCCACTTAATTATTGTGTGTATGAATAGAAATAATTAATTTGGCGGAAAATTATTTTAAATTATTTATTTTGTGCCTAAAATATGTGATAGTACCAAAAGAAGATATTTAATACTTATATAAATGAGTGTGTGTGTGTGTGACGGAAATGTATTGCACATTTAATCATATACCAACAAAGTTTAGGAAAACATTGGGATAGTTCGCTTTCGGAAAACCTGTAAGTAAATTCATTTTCAATGTATTCAAGTAGATAAAATAGTGTATGAAGCTGCACATAATTAGGTATTACAATGCTCGTTACTATTTTGAAATTCGCTGCGCTCATTTCAAAAAACACACTCGCATTGTAAAACCCTTCGTTATGTAGGAGCTTCATAAACTACTATTCTTTGCCTATATAAAAGTGCAGTACCTTATAATAATGTACTATTCAAAATTTAATGCTTTCATGCTGGAATAAGTAGATTGATAAAATATGAAGAATACACCAATTGCTTCTCTTACCGGTCTTTCTGGATAAACTATTATTAGACTGAGCATTTAAATCATGCTGGACTGGGACCGATAGAAATTCTTCCATGTAAGAAAACATAGAATGTGCCAGCTACTTCGCCTCTCGGGTATACTGTAGAAGTTATCAAAATGATTTGAGGGTTACAGTGTATTTTTATAGCGATACACATCTCAATCTTAAATTGCCCTCAATATTTGCCAGTCGAGGCGAATACGCCTTTTACTAGGCGTTTTACATTATGCTCATTCCGTAAGGGATAAAGGCGTGACTTATTTAGGCGATGGGCTGACAACCTGACTCTATAGCGATACTATCGGTGTCTGAACTTCGAAGTGTACGTTAAAGTAAACAATCACACTTGGCACTAAAATATGCAATTTACTCGAATAAAATACACAGCCTTGCATATTCTAGTGAGTGTAAGGTGTAAGTACCTTTTTTTAGTGACGCAGGTTTGCGTAAATACTTGAGTATTTTTTTCTTTGAAGAAATAGTGATGTACCGCTATCATATTGAAGTACTACACCCTCACGGGTTATAAAAAAAGCCACGGGGCGCAAAGCGATAATAATATTATTATTTTATGAAATACTGATGTTGTGTTTAAAAAAATTGTACTACTACATCAGCCACATCAGTTCACTGCTGGGCAAGGGTTTCCTCCTTGGCTGTTAATCGCCAAACTTACCACACTTGCCATTGCCAGGCAGGCTAGCAAGTGCAGTGAAGGATGTTATATTTAAAAGAAGCGCTGTCTGTTCCCTGAATTATCGGCTTTTAAGACACGTGAAGATATGGGCTAAAATTATACCCTATGGACAAGTAAAAAACCTTTAGTTCAATTTCTGCTTGTATCATAATTCATTTATGTATTTTTAAAATATCGTTTCAATCTACAAGGGCCCATGCCCATCCCTTTAGGCAGGCGTGTGAGTGACAGTACCCCAATTCGCCAGCAACACCTCATACCCTGAATATTTAAACGCGGCAAATAAAAGCCTAAACCAGCCCGCCGGGTTTGACAGACGGAACGTGAGGCTTTTCTAATGCGTGAGCTGGCTGAAAAAACCTTACGATTATACGTCATACACTATTAGGGAAAGGAGTGGTTTGTTTAGAACCATTATAGAGAGAAGAGCGATAGGTAGAGAAAAAGACAGTCGACAAAATGGGGCAAACTCATCTGTTACTAGGTAATAATGCAAGTTCTGAACTCCCAACCTGGACGGAAATAATTGAGTAGGTATGTTATGTATGACGTTACACTAAATCTGTCCACAATTATTTTATTGAATTTTATTTATTAAGAAAAACAACAGCCGTAACCCGTATCCTAGTTCACCAAAGGATTTGGTTGGACCTTTCCCAAAATGCCATAGATTGGCGAACCAGTGCTATGTGCTACATTCACAACCTAAACTGCAGCCTTGACACTTGACCGGATAAGAAAAATGGGTTGATACTTTTCTAACCCAGCACAAATATTTTCTGCGATCGGTACGTCAATTGCCTCAGTCATGTATCCAGACAAGCTGTTATTAAAATATATTTATTCCTAGTGAAGGTAGTTTATTATTTTAAAAGAAAACCGCCTAGGCATTACTATTCCTACCGAAATCCGATTCAATGATATAAAAATGTTCTAACTTATTTTCAAAATATTTTAATTGGTTTTTAAAACTTTAACTTATGTGAGGGAACTAGCTACCGTTTGAAGGTGGAATCGGATTTTCAGTCATATGCTAATGCTAATATTATATGGGACATACCATTTTACCCGCAAGGGTTAAAGCCCTTTAGGTAAAAATAACATTATCAACTCACTCTCACTGGCATAATTTATTTCCCTTTCCAAAGTGGTTCTTCCGTACTTTGCAACAATAACACCAATTTACAAAATGCACTGAACCCAGACCTAATCCCGTAAATCATCCGAGTATAAAAACATTCGCCCTGAAACGGACTTAAAGCTCATAAGCGTATAAATTTAATCCAATGATCATTGAACAGGGATCCCAAAGTGCTATTGGGTCAGGGTCAAATAATAACTGAGGTCTAGTTGACTGAGCCAGGGGCCCCTGATACGGAGGTTGTGTGTTCATTTCCTATGGGAGAGTTTATCAATTTAAGATTTTTGGTATGCGTAAAATTTTAATAAATTGTTTAGGACAATGCACACTGAATCGCCTAAATAACTGTCAAGAAAGATAAATAGTTGTCATAGTTTGTTTATGACAATATTATGCTTAATCATCTGATTCTTCTGATTCCGGTAACGCCTCATAGTGAACAAATCGTGACAGGAAAATAGGCAGTTTATAAACTCTTTATCAATATCAATCTGACACCAGAGTTCATCGGGTCGTTCATCAACTCTACAACTACGATAGATTAAAGAAGTATAAATTTAATCCACTGATCATTAACCAGGGTTCTCAAAGCGCTATTGGGTCAAGGGCAAATGAGACTGTGACGTCAGAAAGGGAAACAGAAAAGGACCTTGTGGAATAATGAGGGACCTTACCTCTCTGGGTTACTGGCCTACCTAAGTAGTATGGGGGAAATTAAAGTGCCTCTAAAATAATAAGAAATCAATTCTAAATCATAAATCATAAGATTTGATGTAGAGAACTTTTTAGCGTAAACTCCAAAAATAATAGTGTAGCAGGAAAAAGAACATTGGTTTGATTTATACCTGTTTTCTACTTTAATTTATTGTTGTATCTGTGCCTATACTGGCAGCAATTCGTGATCGCAAAATACGCGACTTAACTAATATAATTCCATACTTGTCACTTTCTATCACGAGATAGCAGAACGGGATGGCAATAATTTTAGTTGAGATTTAGTTAAGTCGGGATGGTTACGGATCGGGCCCATTGTTCCTAATTCTAAACGTTGTAAAATGTGTTATTATTATTACTCAAAATGTTGTACTCTGTGTTTTGTAACTGAGAATAAAAGTTTTCTATGTCTATGTAAGAATACTAAAATATAAGCTATAGTATGCTATGTTACCCTCATAAAACTTCTGACTTCAATGTCACAGAACATACATTGCCCCCAGAAGATAGTCTCCTCTACGTTCTAAATTACTTTCGTTTATTACTCGTACAATACCGATATGAAAAATAAAAGATAATATTGTCTAGTCTATTTGCGATCAATGTCCAACTATCTGACCTTACCAGTGACCGATATAATTTGGCTGATTATTTTGTTAAATGTTTTTTTTTGTATTGGAAAGTTGTTACCACGTTTCGTTCTAATGGATTAAGTTGAAGGTGGTAGGGTTTTGTGCACAGCCCACCTGGGGAAGTACCACCCTCTTACTTATTCTGCCGCCAAGCAGAAGTGTATTTTGTGCATGCCATTTCCATGGCAATTTTTTTTAAAAAAAACCTCTTGAATTTTAGTTAAACAATGATGATATTTGTGCGATTTTGACACAGTTTGAGGTAAAATTATATGCCGGTTCGAGTTATGTTGAACTGTATGATGTATGTGTGAGTAGGTATTGATTTTTTTATAAAGGGATGCCTATCCGTCTGCAATTGCAAATAATATGAAATACACCACCAACCTTGACCATCGAACTCCACAGGTACGTAGAAGCTTCTGGAACATGCACGGCACGCCTGGTCGCCCTTATGGTAGGCGGTTAATATTCGAAATATTTTCACAATACACAGCACGGATCACTATATGGCAGTTTATAGAGTTAGTAGTTAGTGGAACGTCCACAATGCATTGATATACGACTAAACGTTTTAGTCCTTATGACTTATCCAATTTGCATCCGATTGAAACGTTCAGCTCGGTGCGCGCGCGCGCGTCAGACAAGTGACGAGATAGCGTCTCGTCCACAACGACGGTGAATGGAGAAAATTGATGGTGCTTATTTTCATCTTACCCACAATATGCAGACAGAATCGAACAATATTATTACCATTCCTGTTTTGATCTCTTGGGTAAAAATACCGCATAAACGTACAAGATAAATATTATTTGCACGTCCATTTAAATGAAGGGTTACTTACCTGGACATAATATTGCATTATTTGTATTTTAAGGGTCCGTTGGATATACAAACCCAAAAAACCCTTACTAAGGAGCATCAAATGTATATTTTATAAAAAAAAACGCTAGTGAGTAGTGACTGAAAGTATAGATACTGAGTAGACGAGTTATTGTGATTCTATCAGAGAACTTATGCACTTAGGTACTAAAAGCTTAGGGAGAATCAAATTCTATGTCTGGATAGTGCACTGTTAAAATTATACTTGTGTCCTGAACGAAGAAGGTAGGGTGTTAATCGTATAATAAAGAGTAAAGTGTCAAAGTAGTTCCCGCTGCGTCTTAACTTTCTTTATACCAGGGTTTCTCATAAAACTCTCACCGAATTCGTTATGTACAGAATTCCCAAGAAGAGAAGCAGCTAGATTTTAGCACTCCCAGCCCACTATAGAAAAATACAAAGATTTCTTTCATTCTTGTGATGAAACCTCCACTGAAACCCTGAGTAGTGGTAAAGGGCTGAACCCAACCCTTCAAAGGACAGGAGGATGAATAAATAACCACTGTCAATCAATCCGCCGCCTCATGGACGGAAGCTATTACACTGTGCATATTATAGCACTGATACACACGGTGGGGAAGGTTGACTGATTGATAACTAGCGGAGAAGAATTCAGCGAATGCACTTAGAAATATGTTTTGGCTTTTAGTCAGTGTAAAAATAAATTGTAATTTCGTAATAGTTTGGACATGGTACAAAAACTAAATTCAAAGCAGAGTTGTCTTTAGGATTTTTTTCTATTGAGTTAAGTTCATGATATCATGTAACTGAAAGCGATTGCACCTATGCTAGATCCTTAACTAACACATATATTTTTTTCAGAATTTAGATCACAATATTTTTAAGTCTCCTATCGTTTTCCAATCTTGAAAATGCGGCATTTGTTGGAATACCTCGCCTTAAGGGAAATAAGACATCATGTGGAAAGGAATAATACGAAGAAGCTTCTAATTTTATGTCACTCTGGCATTCTCACAATTAAGGCATTTCCAATACATTGACAAAATAAAACAAGTCATTTGACGCTATAGCAGCAGACCGAGTCAAAGTATTTTACAAACCGAGCATACCGAAACTCGTGCATAGGGGGATGAACCGTCTATCGGTGAGAGACATTCATTGCTAAAATAATTATGGGAAATAGTTCATTTATGTTATGACCTTCATTACGTATGTAGTAATCACCATGGTTATTAACCATTGCTTACAACTTAATGCTTAATGGAAGAACAATGACCAAATCATCTTACAAGATCTGTCTGTAAAGCTGACTTCAATCCACGTGTGGTCAGATAACACATGTTCCAACATGCCCAGAGATAACGATTTATGCCCAACTTTACGGTTTAGCTGGTCAATGAACTACTCTGTTAGTTTAGGTCAGAAATTCATAGCTTATTATTAGTTTTATTTACAGCCTCTGTCTCTGTAGTCTAAAATTCTGTGTAGGTAAACATCAATGGCTTTATAATAAAGTGTTTTAAATTCAATGAAATATTTCGATCCGTTTACTTCTGTTGTCATTCCGAATCGAAAGATCAGGTGTCAGATCATCTAAGGCCCCTGACCTGGTTTACTACTGATACAAACGAACGGCACCAACAACGTTTTAACATACCTACCGTACCGATTCTGAAACAGGAAAGAGTTAAGTTTACTTGGTAGCTTTTACACGTTGCTGGGGCCGAAAAATTAAAAAAATTGTGTTGTATTATCTTGTCTAAAGGTATTTTTTCCCCTAGTCCCACATGAAAATTAATAAACATTGCCATTTTTCAACGAAATTCTACACCACATCAATAAATCATGAAGCTCCCTGCACACCATGCAAGAACGCACGCAGGCATGCCGCACACGCAACGACATAAGTACAGTGCGTCTAGGCTTAAAACAATCGTGGCGAAAAAAGGAACTAAACTCCCTGGATCAGGAGGTCCTAGGGTCGATTCCCAGGGACACAAAGTTGGTTTTTGATAATTTATCATTTGGTGACATTTTCCACAGTTTGGTAAGGACAATGCAGGCTGTATCACCTGATTGTCTGGAAGAAAAATATTCCGTGCTTCGGAGGGCACGATAAGCCGTCGGTCCCGGTTGCTGTCTTTGATAGTGGTCGTTACACTAACCATGTCAGCCTAATAGCTGTGCTACTAGCTAGGCGGTTTGAAAACTCTGACACCAGGGTCATCGGATCGTTGTTCGCCTTGAAAACCCCACTCAAAGAGAAGAATGCCATTTTTGACAATTCTTCCGACATGTAGCGCCCTCGCCTACGCTCATTTAAAGCCTGGTATCCACTGTAGACGTGTCGCGTGAAAACATTCCGCTGACAAAATGGCTGCTGGGTTTATGCGTTTTCCGCGCGCTTTTTAATTTGTCATGTCAAAGGGGATAGCTATGAGCAAGGGTTTTATTGAGACAGCGGAATTTTTGGGGTAGATAAATTAGTGTTGAGTTAAAAGCTTCTAATTACGAATTGCCAAGTTAAGTATTTACTACAGTTTTGAATAATTTTACTGAACAATTATTAAATAACAGCTTAAGTAATAGTACTTATATTTTATTTCAGTTACATATTTGTTTTATCTCTCCTAAGTGTGTGTGTGTGTGTGTGTGTGTGAGAGTGTGTGTATCTGCAGGTTTACTATGCCTTCGTAAACTAAGACAATGTGCGTGTAGGTATAACTATTTTGGTTATGCTGCAGGCATGATATAACACATCTGCAAGGCTATGATGCGCACTGTAGACTTCGATTTGTTTACACTTGTTGCAAACTTCACAATGATTAATGCCATGTCCTTTTCCGTTGTGAAGTGCGCAACAGAAGAGATAATGTGTAGACAAAACGAAGTCTACAGTGCGCATCATAGGCCCCCTGAATCTGTTTTCGATATGCCCTATAAAAAGTTCATCACGTCAATACACAAAAACTAACCTAAACAGACATTTACACTCGATTCAAAATAGATCATAATATCTTCGTGATCTAATCTTCGTGTTACATTTTGAGTATGTAATAGTACATTGTTTAACGAGTGGAGAACATGACCGATTCCCACGAGGGTGTAGTTTGAGGCCCGAAGCGTAGCTGAGGGCCTCAATACACACGAGTTGGGAATCGCATTTTCTTCCGAGTTATACATAGTGCTTTATACTACACCTATGAGGAAAATATAATTAAAAATCCTTGTAAAATAAAGAATGATATCACTTACATGAGAAGATATCTTAAGAACATTTGAAGTGTCATCATCCATTCGAACAGAACACAAACAAACAAAACACATAATAAATACACACATAATAAATACACAATACACATTACATCGAAAACACTAAAAACCTTATTTACATTGAATAAGTCAAATAAATCAAAGAACAAAAAAGAATTCGCGCGGACATGTTGATTTTACCATATTTTTTACTTAAAAATATAAAAGAGGCAAATGAAGCTAAGCACATACTGCCAAAAATGTAAGTGGCCAGTATCATTTTGTGGGCTTCGAGATACAAACTTTTTGTGTTTTGGCATCCGCCTGTTTCTAGTTTTGAATTATGAATTTTAAAAAAAAATAAAGGAGGGGAGAAAATACTTTCTCCCCTAGGGGAGAAAGTAAATCCCATATATTTTTGCCGCCCGCATATTCGTTCGCTTGGATTTACGTACTTTCTTCCCTTTTTTCAAGTAAGAACTAATATACTTTCCGAATAGGTGTAGTATAAAGTCTATTAAACTCAATAGTAACTTAACAATCACCTTGATCTACCAGCCCTGTAAGATTTACTGCCTTTTATAAGGAAACCGTTGGAGCATAACTAATTCTCAAAAAATACGCATCTAAGCATTTATGCATGCAGGAACAATAGGCATACAATGGACTACTGGTGCGCGCGATACTAAATTTTAGTCGCATCAGCGCGCGCGATCGAGCGTGCGATGCGCGTTCCCCTGGTTCTCAACAATGCGTGCAGTGTGTATCCTGCTTTATATTGTAGGGTAGTATTATTTGGTGTTCTTAGGCTCGTATTTATAAAGCGATCTCAAGATTGAGAGCAATATTGAGTGCGGATTTGACAGGTACTAACTTTGTACTGGAATGACATTTCTGATACGAACGCAAACTAGCTGTCACTCTTGAGAGCTGATTATAAATACGGGCCTTAGGTTATTTTGTTCAGTAATTAAACCTTTTAAAGTTATTCTGATTATGCAAAAATAACGCCTCGGTGTTTTATGAACAAGTACCTCTCCTTCGGATAAAACTTCAGTACTTACTTACCTATATTCACCACAAAGAACATTGTAAATGGGACTCAGAGTTACAATAATAAAAAAGAATTTTTATTTCTTTACAGAAATATTTTCTTTAGAAAATAGTACTTTGAAGAGTACATTATTTTTAGGTACAATTTACACCGAAAAGCGACGCGATGCACACTTTGTAAGAACGTAATACAACAAAGAATTTTATCCAAAAAGATAGACATTTCATTGGCAGACTATTTACCTGCTCGCTGTATTCTGTCTTCGTGGTACAACGAGATACATATTCAAGCAGCTTCACGTCGCATCGCATCGCGTCGCTTCTCGGTGTGAACTGACCCTTACTTGGAGATAAAAGGCTTGCTGTGAAAGACTGAATCCCTAAATTCTTCATATTGCGACTTTTTAGTAAAAGCATTTGCAATTCCATTTAAATTTTATGAGGACTTTGTTCTGTCCATTGTTTTTCAAGTATTATTTTATTTTACCTTTTTTGCCTACCTTCAAATCCTTTCATCGCATTAATTCTTTATTTTACTTAGAATTTATCTGGATGAAATTTGATTTCAGTGGTCAAAGATTACGTGAAAAACTGTACTGTAACTGAGTTATTTTTTGTTCTATCTCTACAAACCTGCACTGAAATATTCTCTAAAATAAGTATTATCATTCAGAGATCATAAAAATGTTTTTAATGAAAAATATAAATGGCTAAAAAAAGGATTAAATTATGAAAAATATAGGCACATAAACATAAAGAATTTCCAAAATTAAATAATTATTTTACACCCGTATTTAAAGAAGAAACATTATCAATTTCGGCAAAGCCGTAACCCGGTCGCAAATCTCCGAAATCTTCCATAAATCCTTAATAAGCCCTTAAGGGTAGAGAAATAGGTAATGAAGTAGAATTAAAAACGTTAAGGGCCACCAACCAAGGTTGATTAACTCCAGTTTGGAACGCGGATCGTAAAAAATACTACGAAAGACAAGAATGTACCTTTAGAGAAAAGGGAGTTTAGACTGTACAATCAGCTTATTTAGGCCCGTATTTATAATCAGCTCTCAAGAGTGACAGCGAGTTTGAGTTCGTATCAGAAATGTCATTCCAGTTCAAAATTATCTGTCCAATCCTCACTCAATATTGCTCTCAATCTCGAGATCGCTTTATAAATACGAGCCTTAGTTATTTTTTTGTCCTATGGGTTTCGAGTCTGTCGACCCAATGAAACCAGCAGGCCTATGATGCGCACTGTAAACTTCGATTTGTCTGCAAGTGTTGCATACTTCACTATGATTTTTGCACGTGCTTTTCCGTAATGAAGTGAGCAACGAAAGGGATAATGCGTAGACAAAACGAAGTCTTCAGTGCGCATAGCTCTGAGTGTCAGTCAATACCACAGCAAATAAGCCTCCGACATGGTTTGTCGACCACTATCAAAGACAGGGACCGTGACCGAAGGCCTAACGTGCCCTCAGAATCACGGAATCTTTATTTTAGACAATCATTTTGATTCAGCTTGCTTTTTCCTAACCAAATTGGGGAAAGTCTCTAAAAGTGATAAATTAACAAACATCAAACTGTGTGTTCTCCCTAGGAATCGAACCCAGCACTTCCGGATCGTAAGCTCTTGCCTGAAACCACTAGAACACGGAGGTAGTTCGACCTTTTGCCTAGAAGGGTAGGTACCTTCATACCTTCAGGTTTTTTACAGAGTGTACTCTCTCCCTAACTTGACATTATATTAGGACGGTGTCAAAACAATTTCCCGACTTGGTTTTACGACCTTTTTTAAATGAAGAACGAAGCTCGTCGCACGAAAAAAAGTAGCACATTTTTTTTACATTTTTGAGCAAATTCTTCGTGGGTCATGTTATCACAGTTTTGTGGTCTGAATTAGAGCACCAAGGGTTTTATGCTTTATGACTTACACTTGTGTTTAAGGAGAAGTTGAATATAAAATTTGTCTTTTCTCACAAAATTATCTGATATCATAAATAACTCATACTCATACTCATAAATAACTTCGGTTCATTCGAAAAAGAAAAAATCAATTCGAAATTGTTTTTTTTTTCGAAGGCTACCTTTAATTCACATTGATTATGATACACGAAAGTGTGTACTGTTCTGTTTTAATATTTGCATCAATATAGCATTCTATCACTTCTATAATTTACTGAGGGGATCTTCAATTGACTAATTCTATTATATTTTTCAAAAAAAGTAGACACGAAATATGGATGATGGAAAACCACAGAATTCAATTACAAAATGTCTTGTTTTGCAAATCGACTTCATTTTTTTTTATTTTATATACATTCTATAAAACCTGACCTAGATTTATCTAGCTAACATACTTACATCGCCTTAACACATTTAAAGGCAATGTACAAAATTTTCATCACAGAACATCCTATTTTGGAATGAATTTACAACTTACTCCATTCCTGTGTCAACAATTCTTATTACAAAACATTAGGGTTCATAATTCTTTGCATCTTTATTTTCAAGACTTGGGTTAAGTCTACAGAATGAGTACACGAAATAATGAAAATGCTTTATGTGTAGTTTTTGTGATGAAATGTTTCGTCTCTCATTATTTCTGTAATTTGATATACAAAGAAGACGACAGTATGAATTACTTTACATTTCATTTCTTCTTATTCTTCCATACTTATGGGGTAGGCAGAGCAAAAACGACCCAAAGGTCGTTCCAACACGTCTGACAAGTTTTGAGGGTTATTGTATTACAGATGATTATGTATATTGTTATAGTGACGGGGTGTTAGCTCATCGCTTAAATTGCAATACACTGAAAACCTCAAATCCCTTAGCTGGATTTTACAGCTTTCCCAGGAGGAGATGCAGCTGGAACATTCTATGTTTTTCTGTCACTCCCAGTCCAGCATGGAATTTAGGAGAATTCTTGATTAAAAATAGATTAGTCAATTGAAGATCCCCTCAGTAAATTATAGAAGTGATAGAATGCTATATTGATGCAAATATTAAAACAGAACAGTACACACTTTCGTGTATCATAATCAATGTGAATTAAAGGTAGCCTTCGAAAA